>JAPYYX010001674.1:0-22439 GCA_030522605.1 Cremastinae sp. B BG-2022a
CGTAAATTTCAAAGTTGAATTACTCAAAAACCAAGCAGACAAAAAATCTGAAAAAAATTGAGTGTTCATTTTTGATACCAAAGAACATTGTCACCAAATACTATGAAATTTTCTACATTTTTTAATGTCCTATCATTTAAACGCAAAAAGCCTATGCTTTAGCATAAGAAATTCCCCCGCTTTCTTCATGCCCCGGGGAATTGGTATCGACCCTCCTTAAGCTAAAATCCAATACAATGAGGATTTTGTCTTAAGATCAATTTTTGACGTAGACAATTTGTTCATTTGCAAAGAGCTCACAAGATTGTCGAAAATATGTAAGTTCGCGTATACTAATCGTAAAGTTTTCTGCCAAATTCTGATTACTCTGCAGCGTAACGCTTAATCTCCTTGCGTCAGAGCGTGCCGGTTGATGAGTAATCGGCACGTCGATTTAGCAGTTACTGCAATCGATCCCAATTCTTCATTGAAGCGATTCAGCACTTACTGCAATCGATCCAGAATCTTTTTTCACCGGAATGTATTAAATTGTTTTTATGGCCGTAAATTAAAAAAAAAATTATTGAAAAATCACTGAGATCACACCCGACAATGTTATTTTGAAAACCAATGAATCGAGTAATTTTTTTTCATACGAAGCAGGAAACGCAATGTTTACGAATGATCGAAGAAATCGTTCTCGAGCCAAATTGTAGGTGGTTGAAAATTTCAACGTTTGTGGAAAGAAATAAACGAGATATCCCGAGGTTTGTATTCAAACCAGCGATTATTTCCTGTACATCTCGCACGTGGTGAAAGGTGAATCCATAAATTGTTACACAAATGTGGAATCTCCACATCCGTCGATTTTTCTCGTTCATTTTTTTCTTCCATAAACTAATGACGCACGTGAGAAAATTAAAAAAAATTGTTTCCAACCTTTCTGCATTTTGTTTATTTTTATAATTATTATTTCTTTGTTGAGAATACGCGTGAAATGATGCACAAAACAAAAATATGAGATTTTTTTTCTACGGCGTCGATGACCATGCGTTGCTTCGTGTATGAATGGACTCAACCGAACGAAGCAATTATACGAATATCCTTCGAGATTCTCGCTATATTGAATTTTTATTCCCGACTGGTGACCGTGCAATTTTCCATTCTGAGAAAAATCCTTTAGTGAAGTTGGTAATGCAACTTTTATTTATTTGTTTCTTCCAACGTACGGAAAGAATTCGGGGCAATTATAACTGTCTCTTCGCCTCGCGTGGACACTCGTTGTCGTAAAGCGAGCCAGATTTTTTTTCTCCCAATTCGTGTAAAAACACTCTGATTTATAGAGACACTGATCCGCAGAGTTTTTCATTTGTTTCTTTATTAAAAGAACGGGTGCCAATAAAATTCCGTTAATGGGACAATTATTTTTAAAGTATTTCGAAAATTCGAGAAATTCTTGCCAAGAGCGAGGGAATTAATTTTATGGGTGGAAATTTCGAGCATTCACGTAGTAAAAAGAATAAAGTTCCACGTGTATTAATGGGCCGTGGTATTAAACTGAATATAAATTTCCATAAAAGAATATAAAATGAAGTAAAAAAATATACTTGGAAAAATTGAATCTTGATTTTTATCAATTTCCGACGAGCTTTTAAAAAGTGTCGCAACCCCAACAATATTTCCTTTTAAAGAGATTGAAATATCGTTTTAGCACGAGAATACTATTACGACAGGAACTTCGAGCTTGTCCTCACGATTACGAAATTAATTTGTATAACACGTTGCCGGATAGCACAAATTTTGTGGAGACAGAATTTTTATCAGATGCAGTGCTAAAAAATGAGTGAATGGATTTTATCTCGTAAATTTTTACTCAATGATTTCCTCTCGTGATTTTTTTTTTCATAATTGAGCGATTAAAAAATCTTCGTGAAACGCATGCTCATTTGTCGCTGTACGGCGACTGATTGCTATTTTTATTTTATATACACATTTTAAGCATTTTTCTCTTTTTTTCCTCTCATTAGGATAATGCCCCGTTCGATACCGGAGACTTCTTGCCGTGGCTGCTAGACAAGTTTGCACCAAGATTGCACATTAACCGTTTTCTCATAAAACGGATTCACACATGTAAACACTTTTCTAGCGATTAGTCATCGCGCCTAGTTTGTTCAGATTCATCGTTTTTTAAATTTTTTTCTCTTTTTTTTCCAATAAATATTTTTTTTCTTATTTCGAACATCTTTTCTTTTTTTTTATATTTTTTTTTCTTCGTCTTCCTAACGCGCGGGGTCATATTTCTCGCATGATAAAATCCGGGATGAATACAAAGGGCAAATACAACTTGGTCTGCAATTTAGCTTATCGAGCCTCGTGTATCGTGGCGTAAATCGATGGCATTTCGTTCGATTCATTCAGAGAATATATCGCATCCTGCACGGTCGCTCGTCGCTCGCAAGATTATCTCTCGATTTATCAAACGCTGTTTCAGTAAGCTACTTTCTTTTATTTCGTTCGGTTTGTTTTATTTTTCATTTTTACTCAACAATGAGAATAATGAATTAAAGAAATTTATAATGAATAAAAAAAAAAAAAATGACAAATGAAGCAAAAATTGAGGCAACGCGATAATACAAAAACTAATTAATTCATCCACACGTGAGTTTATTTTCGTCTAACATATACAATGTAATAAAAAAATTAACCCATGCATAATTTTTCTTTGAAATAAAAAAATATTAATTTCATCCATCTGAAAATATCAATGGAACAATTAATTGAAAAAAAAATTAGTGTAATAGTGTAATGTCATACTACAAAGACTAATTAATTCATGCATGGGAGTTTTCATTCGACATACAAAATTTAATTACAAAATTGATTTAGATAGCAACCTCTCGTCAATGCTATTTTAATAAAATGAATAATTACTGATAGAGAAAAAAGGTTAAGTTAATTATTTACGAGGATAAATTTATTGCCGTTTGATGTACAAAATCCATTAAAAAATTATCCGGTATTATTATTTTTTTGTTTTTTGCAAAACTTCATTCGCGTTTTTATCACTCTCGCGATGACGTATCTCGAGATGGGATTTGCCACGCTATTTTTAGGATGAGGACAATACTCCCGTCGTTCGGTCGGGGCCCGTGGGCCCTGAGAACCGCGAAGTCCCCGCGGAGAATGCCGAAGAGGTGGTGGAGCAGCGAGTTGTCGAATATTACAACCGCGAAGGAGAATGGTAACGGTCTAGTCGCTTGCTGGTCGTGAGACCGCGAACCAGGACCATCGTCGTCACTGGTCTTAAACCAAGGGGAATCCCATTCTCCTTTTTCACTCTATTTTCACTCATAAATATTCAATCGACGCACTTTACACGCGAATATTATTATTTATTCATTGCGCCAGGGTAAGTCTTACCATTTTCCTCGCACAATAATTTATGAGTTTACATAAGTTATTGTTTCATTATTATAAAATAATTTTTATTTTTCAATTATTTTTCATTTAAAACTGTCCATTTTTAATTTGTTATTGGGCACAGCGGCATGTTGTCTTTTTTATAAAATCGTCTCGGCTTAATTTTTTGAAAGAAAATATTTTATATGTTTTAAAAAATATTTTTGAATTTATTACAAATTCTTATCTTTTCACACCCATTTTTACATTCATATAGCGATTCACCGACGTTCCGGTAAAAATGCGAAAGTAACGTGAGAAAATATTTCCGGGATGAAAAAAAAGATGAACGAAAAAAAAGAGTGCTCGCGGTCTCTGCATTCGTTATGAATTTATGATCAAAGTGTTTGGTCTGGCGTTCATCGCGCACGATCGTACGGATATTAGTGGGAGCCGAAGAGCGTTCGATAACATTTGAAAAAGTTGCACGCGAATGTGCGAGCGTACTCGAGAGAACGTTTCGTTGGTCGATCAGTGAATTACTGTTTATTTTTATTTTTCCGCTCGCGCTTTTTTTACAGTCGCGAGCGCGACGACGATCTCCGGACACTTTTCATTTTTTTACGATTTTCTCAAACACGAAAAAAATAAATGAAAAAAAGTTTACGGTGAAGTGAAAGGGCCTTGGGACACCGATTCGTCGCGGATTGTAAATAAATTGTTATTCTTAAAGTGCGTTCGGTAATCGGTTAGCGAGAAACGATGAAAAATGCGATGTGACGTGCTCCAGTTTGTAACTTTTTTTTTTCATCTCCGGTGACACTTTTTTCTTCCTCGATTTTTTTTCTGGTTTTTTCGGAGTGACTGAAGCCTAATTTACGTAATTTCGTTTATGTCTTCTAAAAATACCGGTTTCCATCAGGTGATCAATTCATTCGTTAAAATCGAGATGACAACACTATATTGCAACGCAATCTATATAATCAAAATGCGGTGGTTATTTATTTATTTATTCATCTCTCCCACGAAACCATTAATGAAATTCATATTATTTTTAATTTATTTACAAAGTGTTTAAAGCAGAAATAAATTAATACTCGAATCAACAATCGAACAGTATAAAATTAAAAATAAAAGTAAAAAGTATGAAAGATTGAAAAGTCAAAAATATTTTAAATAAAATATAGAAATGTTAAATTTGAATGAATATTACAGATGTGTCAATTGCAGATCAAAAAACGTACGCGATTATAAATGAAAATTCAAAATTTAAGATACTTCAAACATAAATGATAAGAATACAAAAAAATATAAAAATGGAACATTCTTGTTAATAGAAATGAGAGTAAAACAGCGCTCTCTCAAAATGAAAAGGGAAAAGCCGATAAGTGGAAAACAAAGTGTTGCAGGCCGCTGCAAAGGTGACGGTCTCCATCTCTTCGTTTCTCGAGATTCGCCTAGATACGTAATTCCCTTTGCGTGACGGTTACGCCGCGACGATTTCGCGAATAATTACCGAGGGACATGTATCGCGTTTGTCGAGGAGTGAAAAAAAAATTTTAGCCGTAGAGGGGGGGAAAAGTGAGGACTTTGTAGGGACTCTGCGTATGCGAAATAATTATGGTTTTATGAAAATTCTAGAAAAATGAAAAAACAGCTTTCACGAAAATTTATCGCGGTGCTTGACGGATGCTGAACTCGATGTTTACTAAGCCTTGACATTTATTATTATTTATTATCTATTAAAAATGTGAATAAAAAATAACCCAATTTTTATAAATTTATTTATTTTTCAATTACCGTTAACCTTTGGTTATTTTATACGAAAAGGTTGGCCAATGTTTTGTGAATGAAACAAATTCCTATAAGAAATCGTGTATTTATCTACTCGTTTATTGTTACTACTATTTTTATTTCAATTTGTAATATCGGTCATTTATTTTCGATTGATAAATTTATTTGTTATTCGTTTCGTCATAAAAAGAACGACACACGATATATGTAGATTTAACAAATTTTGAATTGATCTCGGTTAATGAATGAAAATATTTATTGAGTTTAAATATAAAAATTCAAAACAAAAACCTGATATGTGTTTTCATTGGTCGGCAAACTCGAGAGATATACAACTTCAATCATATCCGTAACCCGGAAGAGTTTAACGAGATTTGCGGAAAGCACGAGACTAAATTAAATTCGTAAGAATATTATTTCGCAAGTTTTTCGCGTGTATAGTAATACAGGAGTGATGCAAACCGGGGGAGAGATACGTTCGTCAGTGTTGATTGCTCGGTTCTTGAGAGTTCCCGAGTTTTGCCACAAAACTCAATGTGAATTCTGAATAATGAGCTTTGCATGCATGTGGAGAAAATCAACGACGCGCAATAACAACGAACCTTATTAAGAGTTTTGAGTCCAAAATTGAACATAGTATTTCAAAAACTTTTAGATGATGATACTCTTGTGTCATAATGTGTTGATAAAATTGTGGAAAAGTATCTCGACGATTAAACTGCTCGTTGCTGAAAATGTTTAGTCATAAAAGACCGTACGCATTTACACGAAGAAGCAAAGTGTGTAATTTAAAAGTTTTTCAAGGAGAATCAATAAAGGGGTAAAAATAAAATCACATTTCAAACATAAAAAGGAATTGCCAAACTGTGATATTTGGCGATAAAACTAATGGGAGGCTGGGATAAAAAAGAGGAATGCGCATACATACGTGAACTCGACACAGCACACGTTTCATCCCGGTCAACGAACGTAACGGTAGACCAAACTCTGGCTTTGAATCTAATCATTCGCACATTTCTACGTTTCTGCGTTTCGAATACATAAAAATGTAAAAATACGTTTCTTTCGCCAATTTGGGTCGAAGATCATTATTAAGAACTTTTGAAGCATATCCAACGAATAATACGTTTGACCTTTCCATGATTCCTGGCATTAACCATTTATCGTTGAAAAAAATATCGATATGGACTCCAGGCAACTTTTGTTTCCATTCAATTTTAACAAGCAAAAAAGAGCGAAACTCTTTTCCCTTTGCAATGTTAAATTAAAATTTTGTTAATGAAGCGCTTGAGAAATTCTTCAATGGAAATAAACTTCTCCATGTTAATTAAAAACGGATAAAATTTTTTTCCTACTCCTTATTTAATAATGAGATCGTGAACTGGGTAAATAAGTGAAATTGAATATGAAACAAAAAATTCTCGAATGCTGAATTCTATCTTGAAAAATGTTCAAAAATTAATAAATAAACTCTTATTGGATTCTTTTATCATTTAACACGTCAAAATAATAATTCAAAATAAATTGATCATAAATTAAGAAATATAATGATAAATAAACTAAAAAAACATTAGTATGATTTTTCATTTTTCGTCGTCAGAAAATTTCGCGTCAAATTTTATTTGGCGACGTTGCAGTCTCAATTGTCGAGTTGTGTCATTTCGTGCGTGAAAGTATGACACAATTCGTGAAATATTCGTTGTACGCATCTGGAACACGTGGATCTTACACTCGGATTTATCCTCGTGCATGTATATGAAATTTACACTGGAATAAAAGTATTTTCTCGAGCACGCACACCGTGATGTTTATTGTGTGCGTGGAGCATTGTGTGAATCGTAGGAAGAGGAAACAACGCGAGAGTAACATCGTTGCACAATTTTTTGCCGGTATTACGCTGCGTCTATCCTCGGAAGAAGAGTCTCGTTGAACTCGTTCACCCACATAGACGGTTCGTTTCGTGCAACATCGCGAGTAAAGAAGAGATAAAAATGTACGAGAGAGACGCGAAGAATGAAGCGTTTCGGTATAAATTACACGAGAAAGCCGGAGCAGAATTTTTCGACGCTCGATTCCAACCCAGATGGATAAAAAAAAATACATTTTCCACAATTTTGCAATTGGTTTTTTCAACTCAAAGATATTGAGTTGAGTCGAGTTGAGTAAATATTCCGAATACTCTGTTTTTTGGATTTGGGAAAATAGAGAGGTATTTTATTATTTCGGCTTTTATATAATTCTTTTTATGACAGAAATTTTCATTTTCACATTTTTTCTTATACAATGACCTTTTTGTTATAAATTTTTGGCAAAGTTTCATTTTAACTTTTTCAACTTTTTTAAAAATATTTTTATGTATCTATTTTTATTAATTTTGTTTTATATTTACTGTTTGGCATTTAAGATAGTTGACATTCATATACGTGCTAGAGCAAAGGTGAAAATTTTATTGTATCTCAATAGTTCAATATCAAAAACGTGTCATTTCTCAAGTTTAATGTTTCAATTATGAGATTATGACAAACTCTGACATATTCATATATTTTCGAAACTATATAATATCAAATGTTCTTAATCTAATAAGTCTAATTTGAAATTTTTAATTTTTAATTCTATTTTGATCTATATTGACCTTTTTGAAAATTGACGACGACATTGATATTTTGGGTTAAAAAAATGTAAGCCACGCTATTCGACACTTCGATGCATAGATCTAAAATTTTGAAAAAAAAAAATTTTATTCATTTTCGTTTATATTTGTCTCTTTGCAGATGAGCTGCAACTGCCCGTTGACCCCGTCGACGGGTCCGACTCTGGCCTCGACGTGTGGCGGGCCTTCGTTCATGCTCTTCATGGGCCTCCTGGAGGTCTTTCTCCGTAGCCAGTGTGACCTCGAGGACCCTTGCAATCGTCCGCATCCCCGAGACCGAGTCGACACAAGGTGAGAGCCACGAATTATAAAAAAATAGATAAAACAGCAATCAAATAATATCAAGTCATCAATCGACCGAAAATAAAAGCAGTCCAAAAAAAGGTCAAAGAAAGCCGGAGAACAATTTCCTCTTTTGGAAAATATTTTTCTCCTTTTAGGAAATATTTCTCCTCGTTTGAGAAGAATAATATTCTCCGTTATACAACGCGTGTTCGCGTTATCGCGGCGCTGTCGCGAAATTTCTCACGTCTCGCTTTTGTATACAGAAAATTCTTGAATTTTCATTTAATTCCAAATATCCTTCTCGGTGTCATATTTCTCCGTTCGGATCTCGGGATTCGCGCTCCTCGTTAAAAATCTCGACGAGATAGCTCGCGTGTGCCCAGGCGCGGTTCTCATGTATCTTCCACGTATTTTTCACAAAGAGAAACGAATCCACAATTATTTTCTGTATCAAGATCGGCGTGATTCCGACTGCCAATCACTCCGCGACCACGGAGCGAACCAATTCTTGCTCCGAGCCGTAATATAAAACGCCAAGTAAAAAATAAAAAATAAAAAAAGAAAAAAATAAAATAAAGAAAACAACGACGTAGGCTCCATAAAATTATCTATTCTAGGACGTCGTGTTTTCTTGTAAAAGAAGAGAACAAGAGAAGAAAACTCCGAGACACCTTGTGTGTTCATTTAATAATGGCGCTAGAGACATTGTTTTGTTGTCGATACACAACCTGAAATTGCGTCACGACTGTGGGTACTCTCGCGGAGAGAAGGAAACGAGAAAAAAAAGAATCGAATTGTGCATGCGATCTTCGAATGTTTCGACCGCTCCGATTTTTCTTCTTTTTTTTTCTCAACGTTGTTACATCGGTAGTAAACACTGCGAATGTTTATAATAAGGGCTTTCAAACAAGCGAATTCTTAGTATTCTATTAAAACTACATAAAACACGCACATTAAATTATTTAAATTAACTCAATGTGATACTGTTAAATATTAATAATAATTATTATTATTTAGAGTATTAAATGTTCAATATAATAACAATTATTTTCGTTAAGAAATTGTTATTAAAAATATCTCACTGCTATATCCAATCGTGTAATAAAATATTGCCCATGGACAATCTCGTTATATCAAAAGGTGATATTTTAAAAAGTATAAAATATGTGCTTTTATGGAGCATATTTTAAAAATGAATATTTAAAAATATATGATCGTGTATAGTTATATACTTTTGCCAGGGCTGTACAATGCATCCTTAATCTCTGTGAGAACGACGAGGTTCCTTACTTCGCTTTTGCCATAAATATCGTTCGGGCGGAATTTGTTATCCCATCTCTCGACTTCGATCGAATAAGAGCGATCCCGGACGTTTCCACGTCGTCACGAAGGCTCTGAAAAAAATTTCAACCTCCCGGAGAGACCCGATGATTTATTCAGAGACATTATCTCATTTGGATACGAGTCAGTACGCGAGAGGACTGGCATTTAAATATTCGTGAATTCGATCTTTTTGAGTGACTGTCTCGGTGATAACGTGTACCGGGGATTCACGATCGCTTTCTCCCGACAAAATATAAAAGGAATTTTTTCATTCCTGATGCTCTCGTTCTATTATTTTTCCCAAGGTACTCTTTCTCGCTCTCTGTACGGTTTTTAATTCTTTTTTTAAAGCTAATTTCGACGAGGTCGCTTAGAATTTTAAACTCTCGGATTTACAATTAAAATCAGGAGACTCGTAATTTTTCATTAGAGCCGGTTCGTTGACTCCGTCGTTTCGAATTATTCGAGAGCATTGCCTATGGAGAAGCCAAGGATTTTTAAGACATTTTATACGAGCTCTTTACAGAGGAAAAGTCATCTTGGGACCGGAACGTCTCTTAACGATCCCATTCATGGGATATTCCTTTATTTATTTCACACAAAATTTTTTCAGCGCCGTTTTTCAAGGTTGCCACGGATCGTGATTTCCCTTTCAAAACACGCGTCGAATCCATTTTTCAAATTTTTTTCTTCGTTTCATTTCTCCTCCCCGAGCTCGTAATCCTTTTCAAATTCTAACTTCAACCCGGAAATTTCGATATTTTCCCTTTCGCAATAACCGATTTCTCGATTGATCTATTATTCGCCTTTTTATCCCCCTTTTTTTCTCCAGACTCTCTCGCGGTCCGGACGAATATCTCTCTGTGAAAAAACGAGATCTTTCTCCACCGGGGCGGGGAGGAGAGAACGAGACTCGTTGAATAACAATTTCCCTTCGGTCACGATCGGCGAGCGACGAAATTCTTCTCTTGTTTCTTACCTTCGATCCGAAATAGGGCTCGGAGGAAACGCACGGTCGCGTCTGTATAACTCGAGCCATTTCCCCTTCCACCCCTTTTTTCCACTCGTTCCATCTCCTCGTCATGTTATATCGATAGAATATATATTTCGATATACATATTCCAAGAGCGTATAGTTACTCGACGTTTATACTTGCGCAAGGAAACTCTCAGCTTTTAGCCCCGAGCGATTTGCGCAAGCGAAATCAAGATCGCTTTGAGTCTCTCGTTTCGTTCTTCCATTTCGTCCCCCTCCCTCTGGAAATAATACTCTCTCGTGGATTTAGAGTAAGAGCTGGGATACTATACATTTAGATGAAACGTAGATTCTCATTGTTGCGAGGTCTGTTGGGAATGGCCCCCTTAATCGCTCCCTCGACTAATTATTGACGACCAAATTTGACCTCTGGTCGTGATCAAATCGATCATCCAGGGAAGATAATTAATCTCAACGTTTGGATGCTGCTCAGACGATTTTTGTACTCGGACGATAATCTTCGAGGCTTTTTCTTTATATCGCACTTGATATATAGTTTGTATTTTAGTCATTTTACTTCGTTTATTTTTTATATGTGGTTTTTATACTTGGCTTAAAAAAATTCTGAAATTTTTTACCCTTACTTTATTTTCTCATATTTGTTTTCGTTTTTATGTTGGTTAAATTGAATTGCTTTTTTTCTTTCTCATCATTTTTATAATCTCACAGTTATGATTTCGTCGTAATTGGCGGTGGAAGTGGCGGCGCCACGGTTGCTGCGAGGCTTGCCGAGGAGGACAGATTTTCCGTCCTGCTGATCGAAGCCGGTAACGACGAACCGACCGGTACCCAAATTCCTTCCTTCTTCTTTAATTTCCTCGGGAGTGACATCGATTGGCAGTACAACACTGAGAGCGAGTCAGACGCTTGCTTGAACAAGGATGGCCAACGCTGTTACTGGCCACGAGGAAAAGTAAAAAAAAATACAATTTGTAAATTCTACTTCATTCCACGAGATCTGATATAACAAATTTTATAATTTCAATCATTAAGGAAGTGCTCTCGGTAAATGAATTAACAAACAGAAAATTATGAAACTTTTCACAGACGTTCAAAAGTTTCGAAAATTGACTCAGTAAAATTTTTGCGACCTTTGGTTAACTTTGAAAAAAGTTATTAGTGATTTTATTTTGACTCTCCTAACACGGAGTCTTATGGAAATCTGTAGTTTTTGCTCACTCTATTACTCATTACATTGAAATTAACAAACAGATTTGAATGAAATTTTAAAGAAATATAAACGAATATCTAATAAATATTTTCGTTTTCTTAAAATACGGAAAGCTTACTCGTGTCGAAAGGAATAATAAAAAGAAAGCCAAAAGCAACGAAGATAAATTTTCCAACACCGTGAGAAAAAATATTTCGAATTTTCGAGACACTAAAATGCTTCAGATATTCTTTTCAACGAACAATGTCCTACGAATGTTATGAAAAGTTCGCTGACAATGAGTAAAAAGATGGGACGAGGAAAATGGAAATTGAAAACTTTTGTTTTAGGTCCTCGGTGGTACGAGTGTAATGAACGGCATGACCTACATGAGAGGTTCTCGCAAGGATTACGACGATTGGGTCAGGCTCGGAAATCCTGGCTGGTCCTATCAGGACGTTTTGCCGTTCTTTATCAAGAGCGAGGACAATCAGCAGGTTAACGAGATGGATTATGGTTATCACGGCGTCGGTGGACCTCTCACTGTTACACAATTCCCATACCACCCGCCACTGAGTCACGCAATTATTGAGGCTGGCAAAGAGTTGGGTTCGTCATTATCGCTTTAGCTATACAAATCCCATCCTCGATTCAAATTAGTGTTACCAGCTCGATTTCAAATGTCAAATGTGTACGAGAAGTTTGAAAAAAGTTACATCCCCCAATTTTAATGCTACTATAACTAATAATTAAGAAATTTAAAAGGAAAATAAATTATAGATAGGAAACAAATTTATTGTACTAGAGACAGAGCCCGAGGATATAATTGACGTAGGCATAGACAATTAAAAAATTCGGACACGGTAACAGAAATAGAAAGAAGTTAATAGAAATAGACAGAAATTAAACGTAGATGCAGGACATGTATAGAATAATATATAAAAGAAAATAGATTAGTATAGATATAGAAAAATAAAAATCGCAGATTTTCAGTTCGTATTAAGTTTGATCACTCGATCGTGAAGATTGCGTTTAAAATTTTTTACAGATCTCGAATTTTAAATTATATCTGCGAACCATGAGACAACGCGAAAGATGTCGCAAAATACTGGGTCTTAAAATACACATCTGCACTTGGGCAGTATTTTGAAGATATTTTAGACTCTTAATAGCAGCTACAAGCTGGAAAATATACGAGGGAGGTGTTCAAACCGTTCATGTGGTCCTTAACGGTTTAGAGCTCATATTTTGAAATTTAGTGATCTTTGTTATTAATGGTCAATGTATTTCTAGTAAAACGGTCAAGTTCAAAATATACATGCACGTAAAATCTGAATAACGCCGGATCTCTCAAGTTTAATGCCGTAGTAACGAGAAAGTGAAGTAGTTCGTAAATTATAATAGGTCATGAATAATGTTGCGAAATTCTAGATCTTTAAAATCATTTTTGTACCTTTCACTTACTACATTTAGAAGAAAATGTAGGCTTTGGGTAGACGAGGCTATTCTTAGTCAAAGCAATAGTCATAGAGATTAATTTGATCATATATTTGGACAATTATTCTATTACAGAATGAAATTTTCTATGAAATATTTTGAAAAACTTTATCGGACAATCCGGAAGCAGTATGGTCTTTTTTTAGTGCCACTGTTACTTGCTAAAAATATTAAAAGTTTATTATTTTACGATATTTATAACATTTTGTTTTGTCTAATTTTGTTCTAATAGAAAATGCAACAGAGAATATTTTTTTTCACAAGCTTTTTTACATTGTTGATATTATTATTGTCATCAGGATATGCCAATGTTGATCTAAATGGCAGAACTCACACGGGTTTCGCCATAGCCCAAACGACGTCGAGAAACGGCTCGAGATTGTCCACAGCTCGTGCTTTCCTCAGGCCGGCGAAAAATCGTAGAAATCTTCATATCATGCTCAACTCGACCGCAACGAGGATCCTGTTCGATCAGAACAAGCAGGCCGTCGGAGTCGAATTCTTTCACGACGACAAGATTCATCGTGTAGCCGTCACGAAGGAAGTCATCGTTAGCGGAGGTCAAAAGTTGAAGATTTTATCTTTCTTTTTTGAGAAGTTAATCTTTTTCACTTTTTCGAGATTGATCGATTGATTTTACGATGTACAGTTTGAAATTTACAGAGAGAGAAAATCGAGCTTTCTTTTTTTTCATTTTTTATTCTCATCAAACGTTTCGAAGTAATTTTTTATTTTTCGTATTTTTTAATGAAATAAATGGTTGTTCTCGGTTTCAGGCGCTGTGAATTCTCCGCAAATTTTGCTAAACAGCGGAATTGGTCCACGTGACGAATTATCAGCGGTCGGAGTTCCCGTAGTCCACGATTTGCCCGGGGTCGGGAAAAATCTTCACAATCACGTAGCATTCGCGGTGCCTTTCACGATAAACGACACGGACACGACGCCACTCAATTGGGCAACCGCTATGGAATATTTACTCTTCAGAGACGGACTCATGTCAGGAACGGGTAATAAAATCTTTTAATACGTTTTATTCTAATTATTTATTACTCTAATTTATTTTATAGTTTCTCATGATATTTTCCAAGATATTCGAACATTTCATGAATCTTCAACGAAACTCTGGAACTTTAGAATCAGTTTTTAACAATCAAAATTTACCATTGCAAAATCGATTTAACATATTTTTATTATTGAGTATTGAGTCTTGATTTCAACAAGTTTTTTTATAAAAATTTATGTTCTTATTATATCTCATGTTAGAAGATAAATCTTCGTTAGGATAATATCTTGATGAAAAAAAATTACGTACACCAACGAGTCCGATAAAATAAAATTTGATTACTCAACTTCGCTCTCTGAAACCGCGATCTCATCAATAAAATATCATAGTGAAAAATTTCCATCGAGAGATATCCTCCCCTGACGTAATTAGCGTGTAATTGCGATAAACACGATCGATAAAAAATTGTTATCGAGTCATCATTTTTTAAGCAAATTTTTTTTACTACGAAAGAAGTAACAAACGAAGATACGGCCTTAAAATAATTTGAAAAAGCAGTAACATATAGTAAAAATTAAAAAAATAAGTAAAATAATTTTTTTTAGAGCAGAGTCTTACATCGTGTAAAACGTGTGAAAATTGAAAGAAGATTCCGGGGGATCTAATCTCGGACGAAAAGATACCGGGAGTCTAAGAGCAATATGTCTCGGTGAAAGCGTATTTTGCAATGATCTAGTTCGTGACTGGGGATCGCGACCGTGATGTAATAACTTTTCCGATTCGCGGCCGTCATTGTCACGCTTTATTCCCTCTCGACGTATTCGTCACGATTTTAATTAATTCGTATCGAAACTCTATCGATGCCATCGACATTACACGAGCAATGATGCAAAAATTTTTTTTTACGCTCAAGAAACATGTGACGTTTAATAGTACAAAAAAACTTACGGTCCATTTTAAAGGATGGGAAAAACGGAGAGACTTTATTGGTAAACGTTTAGCCGTTTATCACTCTGCTCAGTAAAAATCGGCAAATCTTTTTTCACTTTTCTAATAAAATGCAGACAAAATAAAACTCCAATTATTCCTAACAATTACTAAACTCTTTTTCTTTCTGCCGATTCTTGAAGATTGTTATAATTTTTCTGAGTTTAAAAGTATACTTTGCCTGATTCTGTAATAATAGTTATCGAAATATGTCCAAGGATTTAAGTTCGCGTGATTACCGAATGATAATTGTTTCCAAGGCCAATGACAGATGTAAATATTTAATTACAAGTCGCACGTTTCATTTTCTTCGCATGTGCCACTTCACATTTTTTTCCATCTACAATGTTCCGTGGCAATCTTCTGTATACATATAATTACGCTGGCTGTTTTGCAATTATACGGTTAATATACACGCACTCGCAGAATTTCGTAATATTTTTATTGCCTCGGGCGTTTGTGTTTTACACTTTTTTTTCACAAGAATTTTATTCTCGGTCTCTTTACGATTTTTTAAATTTCAAATTAAATGCTTGTCAAGTTTTTCGTTCATTGTTTCAATGTAAGTAAACACAATCGTAATGTACTTGCTTGGAATCTTGATTCTCGATATACTGTAATCTTTAGAACTAAACTTTACTAAAAAAGGCTCTAAAATAAAAATAAAAATTAAATCGCTTATTTTCAATATTGGTGTGATCATCTTGAAATATTTTTTTTACAATTTATCAACAAAAATTTGGCATTCCATTTATTTTCCAAATTTAAACAAAATATTTCAAATCAAATTTATTTGAAAAAAATTATCAAAGAAGTTCTGAAAATAAAAAATTATCATCAAAATTTTCATTCTATCCTCATGCACAAATTTATGTAAATATCACTCGAAAATTATTAAAATCGAATACGTTAATTTAAATCAAGTAATTCATTCCAATCTATAAACGATCGTCAGAAGGGTTTGCGCGTTGCAAGGAATTTTCAATCATATACAACGAGTATTCTATTTTTGTTAATGGACTAATTTATACATTGATCTGTGATTGTGAAAATTTGGTGCAAAATATAGTAATCAAAAAATGAAACCATCGGAAACAATTTTACTCAAAAAACCAGCAACGACTAAACAGCACTAGCAGATTTTAATTTAATTGAAAATAGTATATAATATGTATAGACTCCCCTTTGGGCATGCTAACTCTCTGCTCGCGGGTAATCGAATTCCATTTTAATCAGAATGAACTTCGCAAATACCATGACACTAGAATTGTGGTATTTAATTAATTATTCATACCACGAATCGACATTACCGCCTCTTGGTTACTTCACCAGGACGTGTATATATTCCCGAAATCAAATAAATTGGGGATTGCAATTACGTGTTTCAGTGGATTCCGATTTCTCGATAATTGCCCTATTTATTACACTATCAAAATTGCCTTCGAAGTTTCTAAGAACAAGAAATGATTGAAAATTTATTTCGATGCATATTTCGCATATTTCGAAGCAACTCTTTTAAAAAATAAATAAGTTACATATTAAATTACTAAATTATACTAAGCTATACTAAATTATTCGATTAAAATAATTTACTAATAGTTATTTTTACATAAATAAATTTGAGATTTTCAAAACTTCAAGAATCGAAGACGTTATGAGTTCCCTCTAATATTATTTAAGTTTTTTATAACAGTAACAAAAAACAGATATTTTAGTTATTAAAAAAATGTTAAGACATTTAGAGCATTAATTTTTAAATAAATTTTTTTTCAATTATTATTTTCAAAGGCATTTCCGAAACGACGGCCATGATAAACACAAAATACGCCGATCCCCGTGAAGATCATCCGGACATTCAATTGATATTCGGCGGCTACTTAGCGGATTGTGCCGAGACGGGAATGGTTGGCGAGAAAAAAGGTTCCAATCGCAGTATTTACATAATTCCAACGCTCTTGCATCCGAAAAGCCGAGGATATTTGCGTCTTCGTAACAACGATCCGCTCTCAAAGCCGATAATCTATGCAAAATATTTAACGCATCCCGACGACGTCGGAGCGCTCGTCGAGGGAATTAAATTTTCGATCCGACTCGCGGAGACTCGAACGCTAGCGCGTTACGGATTTAAGCTCGATCGAACACCAGTCAAGAATTGCGAACATCTGAAATTCGGATGCGATGCCTATTGGGAATGTGCGATAAAGCATGATACAGCTCCAGAAAATCATCAAGCCGGTTCGTGCAAAATGGGCGACGCGACCGATCCGCTCGCCGTAGTCGATTCTCGTCTCAGGGTTCGCGGAGTCCGCGGCGTTCGCGTCGCCGACACCAGCATCATGCCAAAAGTCACTTCCGGAAACACCAACGCGCCGGCAATCATGATCGGTGAACGGGCAGCTGATTTCATCAAACGAACGTGGTTGGGAGATCCTCGCTCGAATAATAATAAATATTAATTTTTTTCCTATACATTGAGTTAAGGATTTATTATGATAATTAATTGATAATCTCTAAGCTATTTAGGATTTGAAAAATACTCGAAGAAAATAGAATGCAAATTAATGTTTTAACGAAATAAGAAACAAAATCAATTTTTTAATTTTTTCTAATCATTGATATTTAAAAAACGAAAAGAATTTATCGTTGAGAACATATTGTTATTGAAAGATTTTTTTTTCCACAAGTACTTTGAAAAAAAGAAATTTTTTTTTATTTCAAGATTTATCAAGAGCTTTGATACTTTTCTACATTTTTTAATTTTTTTTTAATTATCCCGAACATCGCAGAATCTCGAAAATTTTAATTTCCAGAGAATTTTGACATGTTTATCTCATTCCTATTTTTAATTACGTTACTATATTTTTCTATTTTATTTGTTTTTATTTGAATTCTACTGAAACTAGAAAAAGAAATCCAAGAAAAGAATTTGTACGTTCGTAATTTTTAAGAAATACTGGAGCGTATTTTTAAAAAGTAATTCATACAATTATCGACTGTTCGTCATACCTCGTTCAAACTGAAGAGATTGTACATGATTATTGGTCAGTTTCTATCAATCCTTCGTGTACATCTCTGGACAATGTACAAAAAATCCAAACTCGCTGTAATCAAATTTTTATATAATATACGATGAAACGCATTTGATGAGCCTTATTATATCCCAAAGCCTTTACTATTTCAAAATTTCTAAAAAAATGTACATTTTGTGAAAAACATATACCGAGAATCTTCAAGTAAACTAGGCTGAAATTCTGCACGCGATCAAACGCTAAATTGTACAGTCTTTAAAATATATGTCGAATCATTTTTACTTTTAAATCTACAAGCATAAACCGGAAGCATAAATACGGAAAGATTTTTCTCAAACCTTAAATTTATGTCATTTGTTATACTGACTTATTTATTAGGCAATTTCGTTATCTCGAGTCATATCTATGTAATTCGTACATTTATTCCCTGACTTTTGTTTACGTAATATTGTGATTCAAATTGACTTTGAGACGTGTCAGAAGCAACGAAACGTGATTCCCACTGGTGCAATGTTTTGTTTGATATTTTTTGAAAAACAATACCAAGCGTTATCAAAATCTGTCCTCGATTTTTTGTGTTTTTCATAAATTACCAATTTTTCAAAGCAATTTTACTTGTTCAGCAAACAAATGTACCACTCGCAATATTTAATTTATTTCTAAAGAATGACCTAGGTTGGAAGACGACTTTAAGGGGGGTTGGTAGTAAAAATGAAAATGATAAAAACATGATGAAATTTGGACAGAATGTTCTTCTATGAAAATTTGGGAGTATTATTTTTTCAAAATTTTCGTCCTCATATTTACAGAGTAATAGAACAACAACTGAAGATTTTTATAATCTTGAGCGGGTTGCTCGGCCGAATTATAAATACATCCCGCACTCTTCAGTTTAATGGGAGTCCGGGCTGGTTGTTGTTTCTGGGAGTTAGCCCAAAAAAATTAACACCTTTGATTTTATATTAATTGTATGTGGACTGTATTCTTATTTCATCCATATATCTACAAATGCTGGGACACTTTAATCCCTGTTTTCACAAATTCTTGGAACACTTCAATTCCAAACCTTTCTTTAATTGTTTGGGAACTCTTAAATTCCCAGAGAACGCTTTAATTCCCTTTTTTGCTCAAAATATTTTTTATAGTTTCTTGATTAGGAACGCTTAAATTCCTTGGTCTATGTTGCTGTCTTGATCGCTTCTTCACAATTTCTCTGCTGATTCTCACAAAATTCTTGGTTTTGTTAAACGCTCTGCTCTGGAAGGGGTATATAGTTCTGACGATTTTCTTGATTGGTTAAGGCTCGACTAATTTTCTATGGGTGAAAATGTCAAAAAATCCGGCGAGGGCGGATTTAAGTGGGTTGTGCTTCTGAGCGTTTGGAGAAAGTGAAAATTTGTAAATATGATGTCTGCGTGCCAGATGTACAGTGCAAAAAATTGGTAAATAACTAGAAAGATGTCGAAAGGACGTGAATGTAAAAACTGTAAGAAAAAATGCTTAGAGAACGTGAGAAAGTGAAAGAGCTTAATCCATGCAGGCTTGACCCTTCCAGAGCAGTTGACATAAAAAGTGGAAATTTCCGGGGTTCGGAAATTTTCGAACATCGCTGGTCATATTAATTTATCTACCACTGCGGACGAGCCATAATTCTTGTGCCCTTTTTTATGAGGTGCACGCGGCTAAATTTTCATCGAGTGCTCTCTCACTTAGGGTCTCATCCTTTCGTGCTCGACGCACGACAACAACCAAGTAGAAATTTTGATACGACGTCGGTAAGGCCCTGGTCCGGCGTGCCGGACTTCGGATCCGGCGAATGTTAGGCAACCGGATCCGGCGGATCCGGGCCGTGGTAAGGGGGTAACACTGTCGTAAGGCGTAGAGCGTTATTTCATAAGGCGCTCTGATCAGTGCTGTACCTTTTTGCCGGACGTCAACCGGATAGCAAAAATAACTGCGATGAGCCTACATAAAAAATCTCGTAAATAAAAAATATCCTTGCTATATTAAATAGATTATCTCAACGAGATAATTCAAAGAAAAACTAATTAAAAATTATAAAATTGAAAAAAAAAGAAAAAAGGCGGTCTTTGTTTATTCAGTTTTCGTAACGACGTTGTGTTTGCCTGACGGGGAATTGAATCGGGGACCTACGCGTGTGAACCTAACATCCTACCTAGCTAGCTACGACCTAGCTATGACTTCGATAATATTTTTTGCAGTCAAATTCCTTCCATATTTTTATTTTATCGATTTATTCTCCTTATTTGTCATACTCGTTTTGAATTCTTTTCATGATTTAAAAAAAATGTTTTTTCGTCGAGTCAATGAACTCTTTGTTTATTGAAAATTTGTTTATTTTTGCAATTAAAAAGAAATTGCAAATTTTCATATTTGTTAAAAATTGTCGAAAAATACCATCCACTCGTTTCTCTCGATACTTCTCGTACGCGGTTGCTCATAAAATGTTGTTTTTCCGACAAATAATAAAGTTTATAACAAATTCTTAATAAATTGGCAAATATCTCTAAAACGGTGCGAGATACAAAAAAACTACTTAAATTTCTGGAATTTCGTGAAATTGAGTCCATGGACTCTTTATTTATTGAAAAGTTATTTAGTTATTTTCAATTTTTAAAAATTCTTTTCATATTGAAACACTCGACGTTCAGGAAGAACACAAAAGTACAGCTACGAGTCGTATAATAGGGGCCTGCCATGGGCCGGATCAGATTTACGTACGAGTTTACGCATGTTAGTCGTGCTCCGGCTGCCGGACGTGAGTCGGATCCGACACACGTCCGGATTATTGATATACGCAATGTTCCGACGGCCGTATTTGAGCCACGTCAGGGCCGGACCAGGCTCATCTGCTACTTTTATTATAATCCTTCGCATCGTGTTCCGGCTACCGTAGTTGCGCCTGGTCAGGGCTGTACCGTACATACGGCTGCCGGATCTGAATTTCTATACTCGAGAAATAAGACGCTTTTTGGACATATAGATATATACGCACCGTGTATAAGAACGTATTTTATTTGTCAATTACTTAATCAAAATTAGTTTTTAGTTATTTGAGGTATAAGAACATTCTCGCCAAATTTCATCAAAGTCTTATCATTTTTCAATTTCTTATGTGTTTAACATGTGTTGGTCTATATTGTGGTATCCAAACCCCTTAAATGAACCAATCGACATCATGAGAAAGCCTTTTTACATTCTAACAATAAGTCTGCCAACCTATTTATTTTCAGAAGAACGAAACAAATGTGAAAATTTTGTGATTCAGTGATATCTGTCATTGCATGATGCTAATGGCATATTTTTGACATCATAGAATGACGAAAAAGTCATTGCCCAGCTTCATGTTAACAATTATTCTCCTTATTATTTTTTGACAGTCAAATTTTCATTGAAATATTTAAAAGCGTAGAAACCGTTATTCTTCCGGTTATCCACAGGGTAATAATAAAGTTTCGATAATTTTCTGCACGAATTGTTATTCAATTATCTTGCACTTGCAACTTTATTATGCACGCACTCCGCGTACAAAAATTCCTTTCTTATAATGATAAATTGTATGTTTACATGCGTATCTTGAAAAAAATACCAGTTATCGAACCAGATCGCAAAACAATTTTTCGACCTTACCTCGTTTGGGGATTTTGGAATCCTATTTGAGTCGGAAAATACGTGCGAGCACCTCAGTTGAATTGGAATTTTCATCGTATTAACTTCGTTCAATTTTTAACAATGCATAAAATATTTTTGTCCATTTTCATTGTATCTTCGCATTTCCTCTGTTCTCAGACTCTTTCTTACGACTTGTTTTGTAATCGAATCGCAAAACCGACAAGGAGAGGTATAACCCTTTACACATATGCTTATATCATTCACATAAAATATTGATCCGAGAATTAAAATCATTTTCGGCCTCCACACTTTGCGGGATAATATGTACAAATCTACAAAAAAACAGCATATATGCTGTAGAAGAAGAAGGCAAGTACATATACGGGGTTATACTCCATGCTGTAGTAGTATATGAGGCATTCCACCCCATTTCAAACACCATCTAGCTTTTGCATCTCCGATTTTCTCCATAATTTGTTGTATTTTAGTATCTATTCAAAGAGGCTTCCATGCCAATTTTTAGCTTTTTTCGTCCAGCCACTTCTGAGATATCGATTTTTCAAAAAAAACGGTACTTTTTTTTTTGAATGCCCATAACTTCGCGAAAAATGATCCGATCGGGATCTTTTTTTTTGAAAATGTTTGTAATGAGACACACTTTTAGAAAAAAAATGT
>JAPYYX010001675.1:0-22425 GCA_030522605.1 Cremastinae sp. B BG-2022a
ACAGAGAAATGTAAAAAAGTTTTATACTTGAGATGATAATTCATTGGAAAATTCTGAGGTTTTGTGTTTCTATCGATTCTTTCTCCAAATCGTGGTTACAGAGAAATGTAAAAAAGTTTAATACTTGAGATGATAATTCATTGGAAAATTCTGAGGTTTTGTGTTCCTATCAATTCTTTCTCCAAATCGTGGTTACAGAGAAATGTAAAAAAGTTTTATACTTGAGATGATAATTCATTGGAAAATCCTAAGATTTCCGTTTTCTGAGTAAAATTTTACTCTTTTTTTTCATAATATTCGAGGAAGCACGCTCAGACTCCGGAAGGTTCGGAAGTTCGATTGAGTTTCGACTGAATTGGTGACGTGTATACGCGAAGCGAGACGGATTAGTGATCGATGGAAGTTTAAGACGCAAGTCTTGGTTGAGTTTACAGGAACGAGGTTGAGAGAGTATCCGAGGTCATCATGTCCTGCATGGGGTAAAAGTAAAAAAAACGTAACGGCGGGAAGGAAAAAAAGGAAAAAAAAATACGGAAAATGAAAGATCCCATGAAAAGAAAATCCAAAGAGATTTTTTCCCCGAGTCGGAAATCTTTCTTTTCTTCCTTTTTTTTATTCTTTTTTTTGTAGTCCGCACACAGCCTCTCTTCGTCGTATCCTGAAATTTTACCGGGCTTCCTGACGAGTCTCTGTGTAATCTAATCGTTGAGAGGTTGAAAAAAAAAGTTCGCGAGGGTAAAAAAGAGCGTACGTGAAAAACACGAAGGAAGAAAATGCGAGGGACAGTAAGCTGTTTTAATTCTTCTCTCGTAATTATCTCTACTTTTTCCTTCCGTTTCCTAATGTGACTGACAAAAGCTCGAGCTTAATTCCTAAGATTATTTTACAGACCTGTGAGCTTATTATTTCCATAATTATGTGATCCACGCATGTTTTACTCGACTGTTAACTAACGTGAGTCCTCTTCTTACTCAAATTAAAGCAAATAGAAAAAATAAAATTCTTCCTCATTCATTTGTTTCGATATTTATTTATTTTTTTAGAGATTCGTCATTTTTGTATTTTTCGAAAATTGCTTGACCGACGTGTACAGGAGTAATTTTGACGGAGATTACGTAGTTAAGACGTTAACATGCCCGTGATGTAGCGTTTTCGAGGAAATCGAACGAATTCACCATGCGAGCCAATTCGGATTATTTGATGAATTTGTGTGTACGTGTGTAGTGATTTAATCGATTTCCGGATAGGACATCTCGTGATTTCTCTTACTACCACTTTAATTCTCACTCACTCTCGCTATACAAGTTCATTAAAGTCCATTTACCTCGGCCATAATTTCTAATAAAGTCGTCTCTAATATCAGAGCCAGCATTTTGGACCCACGCAAAGCTATTAAACAATTCTTCATTGGATTACCCACCGACGTTGATGTACATGTGTCCTCCTAACTTTACAATTACATTTTTTACCGACCGTTTAGCCGAAAATTTACGACGAGTAACGTAATCGATTAAAATTTACAAAACGAATTTTGCATGCAAAATTACTTGAAGTTTTTATTGCATTTATTTTATAGATAAAATTTATTTCTAAGGGTTCATTTGCTTGCTTTAGGATTTTGATATTATTTTGTAAAAGATGTTCTAATTTTATTTAACATTTAATAAAATAAATTATATTTGCACCAATGAAGAACGAAAAAAAAGTTCACGACAGAAATGTAAAATGAGAATCGCATGAAATACGAGATCGAAGTTAATGTAAGGATTTTATATATTTAATCGAGAAGAAAATATTTTCCCGATATTTTGATGAAATATGATTGAATTGGATTTAATTGAATTTAATAAACGCGAGGCTAAAAAATAGGAAAAAATAAATAACTCCGAGGATGAAATTGGTTATATTAATCTTTTTCCACGCCAGGATTTTTTTTACTGGGCAAGGACGTATTGTTTCGTGAGTAAACTGATAACGCGCGTAAACGCGTCCAATCGTCATTTCTGCGTGCGTGCTTTTCCGTAGTTCGCAATGGATCACATTACAGTGGTCAGGGCTATCATACGCGAGGACGAAAAATATTCGTGTACAATCGCAGTGGAAAATCTTTTTGCCATCATCTCTCCTTTTGAGATTTAACTCGATTTTTCGACTAAAATTTTTTTAACGACGTCAAACATAATAATTTTCAACAAATTCAACGCGAGCGTCTTGCGATTACAATGTGATTAAAAAATAATTATTTCTTGAAAAAAAACAATTATTCTGGACTCAAATATCGATCCACGACGAAAAAATTTTCGCAGACGGGAAAAAAGTTTTTCTTTTCCCGGAGATTCCAGATGATTAATACTCTTGTGTTTTCTCCTTTCATTCCAAATAAAAGACTACACTTTGCGGAGAAGACGTCCCATGACACTGAGAATTGGTCCACGCCTGAGTTATCCGAGTCGCAGCACGTCCGCACCGACGACGACGATCGACGGGGATTGGCCAGCTCACAGGTAGGATTTTCATTCACGAATAAGATGAACAATAAAATATAATACACTTAACTTTTCTCCCTCGCAATTGAAACGACATAAACTGATATTATTTTCTTTTTCTCCTCAAAACTGACGAGAAACAAGAATTTGTCCGTCAGATCCACTTATGAGAAAATCCACCGAGTCCAAAAAATAACAGACTCGATTTATCTCGAGTCGTAAACTTAATTAATTATAACAAAATTGAAAAAAAAAAAATTTTTCATCCAAACATTCGTCAAAGTCGCGAGTGATAACGTTTGACCCAAGAAAAAGTTTTTATCCGCAAAAGCTCTCGATGCAACCGCAATTTCATCATTTTTATCTCCCATCGAGCAATTTTTCGCTCGGTGGTAAAAAAAACTCGCGTATCTTGGCTCTACGTGAGGTATTTCGTGTATTTGAAATTTATTGATTCGCGCACGAGCGAATTTTAATGAAACTCTTAAATCGGGAAAGGATAATCCTACGTACGGGCCATCGCAAAAACGGAGAAGTTTTCCTCGGAGCGATAAGAAATGAAAAATGGGCTCGCGAGTCGAGAAAAGAAAATTCTTAAAAATTATTCACGAGTATGGAAAAAAATTTCATGATCAAAATTGCGCTGACAGATTGCAATCGTGATTCGATAAACACTCGTCATCGAGGCAAATTTATTAAAATACCCTTGGGAAGTGATCGATTAATTACGAAATTCCATCAGCGTATCGCTGAGTCTATATAGAGTGAATATAGATCTTATTTTCCTCGGTTATTTATGATATTACGAATACTGGCGAAAGTCCTCAGGCGATTTTCTTCCACGTGTACCTTGTATACACGTATATACACGTGACGTCACGAAAACGAGATTCTGTTTTCTTCTTTATCAACCAACAGCGCGCAATGGACCGTTGTTTCGAAAATATTAGCATTTTTTTCTTTTATTCCACGAGAGAATTCGAAATATACTCGTGTTTAAGGAGAAAAAAGCGAGGAGGAAGAAAAATTCCTCCGGCGTATCGATTCGGAAATAACGCGACGAATCGCACTCACTTTTTTATTCAATTATTATTAATAAGGAATTTCTCACTGAATTAATGAAGGCAGTGAGAAAAAAGTGAACTTAAATTCGACGAAGAAATGCTTTGTGCAATTTCATGAAATTTTAAATCCGATTACGTAGGTATTAATTCTGGTAATCGAATATTAAGAATTTATATGTGATCTTAAGAAAAATTTATCATTGAAGTTTGATATGGAGAGAAAGTCACTATTTTTTGGCTGAATTCCAAATCGTGACATGGAAACGTTTTGAACGTTTTAAAGATTTACAGAAACGATTTTGGAAACGTCAGAAAATTTTTTCTACGTGATTCAGAAATTTTGAAAAAAAAATATTACTTAATATTAATATTAATTAATTTCTACTCGATAATTAGTGAAAAATATTAAACTGTTCGTATAAATTCTGCATTCTTCATCTTGAATCAAGTCTCGCTCGATATTGGATACGGGATGTATTTCACGTCTCGGTTTACTACATCCGATAATGATGACAATTATGAAATAATTATACGGCACACATCTGACTGTGAGTCATGCATTAGTTTCTAATTGAAAAGTAATTGCGTTCTTGTGTAGACTCGATATGTATTTATGTATATATGTATCATCAGGGAAAGAACAGAATTATTGCTCCAATTCATACTCCACTGAAATCCATTTTCAAATCGTATTGACCATACTATCTTGCTGTATATGAATTGAGCTGTCGCTTTCTGTTACGTAAATATTTTTCGAAGCCAATTTTTTTCGAAGTTTACTCAAAATTTAACGATTGTGATCGACGATTTTGAAAATATTTGTTTACTTATTTATTTAATTATTTATTTACTCATTAAAAATTAACGACAGATTCCTTATTTTCTTCAATACAATTTTCTGTTATCATTTCCAAATGGGTCTGTCAAGCACAACAACGTTTTTGTTACCAACGAACGGAACGCTCTAGCCAGGACTTAAAAGCTCACTCTCGTTGTTACCGACTTCGGAAACTTTATCCTTTGTATTTTTCTTATCATTTCTCGATAAACAGTTCAGCAAATTGTAGTATGAAGAATTTTTATTTTCATCCTGTTTTTCTTATCAAATCTTGATAAATAGTTTTTCAATTTTTTTGTTAACAGTCGATGAAGTTTGTTTTACCTCGGAAATTAGAATTGAAATTATCAACATTTCGAAACTTTTTTAGTCTGATCTTATCGCGATTTCAGTTATCGCAATTTGCACAAATTTTTTGACCTAAAAAATATTCCAGTAGCTGAGCAATACAAGCGTGCTTGATATTAATAATCCATTTATCTCGGTGTTTTCTCTGTTTCTTCCTCCCCCGTCTATATGAAAGAAAAATACACGAAGTGTGTACCTGTCTATATTATTTTTCAAAATATTGAGATAAGCGTTGTCTCGTTCGTCTCAGCTCTATTTACTGACGCAATTGCTTGAGACTTCCATTACCTGATTACTCTCGTCATCACCGAATTTTCGCAGGCGAGAGAGCAAAAACAATACTGCGAGATAAAAAAAAAACCAGTCCTAATTTAATTTGTACTAAAAAACAAAATTTCTAAATTCGACAAAAAATAAAACAACAAATTTTTTATTTCTTGCGAAAGTAAACATTTTTTCAAAAATATTTTATATAAAGTATGAAATATGGAATCTGACGCAAAATCCATTTTTCATACAAATATTTTATGATCTGATAATCTGGGTCAATAAAAAAAAGTTGATGGTGTAAAAAATCGATTGCAAAAAAATAAGTTATCAGGACTGTTGACGTTTACAGAATAATGACGTTACCGTGCTTCTCGCAAAGGAGTTTGAGTGCTCACCGCGTAGATGTCGAGCCTGTAGTTCGCTCAGGACTCGTGGTGGGGGGATCGAAAACATCCCTCGTGGCCGCCCGAGGTGGGGTCGTTTGTTGTGAACGATGGAGACGCAACATTCGGTCGCGAAGCGCCTTTCATTACTGTCCCGAGATAGTTGTAGCTTCCGGCATGAAAATTTAACGCCAAACCGCGTTAACACGTTTGTAATTTAGTGATTCTCGCCTGTAGAATACGAAACATTCATACTGAGCTCATTTCTGACTCTAAAACATTTTTTTTGAGTGAACTCCAAATTTTTGATTATTGATTTTTTATCATTTTCGAACAATTTGGCTATCTTCGATTTATCGTGAATTTTTTCTTTGGAATTTGAAAATAATAATTTTGTGCTGTTGATATATCGGAAAAAATATTTTGCAAAGTGATGTGAACCGAAGTTGATGAGTGATTGAAGTTCCAAAAGTTCGATGACGATTCTCTGTTGACCGAAGTGAATTTTTCGAAACACGTGAACCTCACTGGTGTATCTCGTGGAAAAAATCTCTAATCCTGTGTGTACTGTAACCGCTTTCCGAATAATTTGTAGACGTTTGCGAAACGTGACGCAAGGGAGCTATTTCCATTCAAAGTTTATCGTCTCATCGCCGATTTCTCGTTTGTGGACAAGATATCTTTTTATTTGTTTCACTCTCTGGCTTGTATCTTCGTTTCGGAATACTTTGGAATTCCCTCGATGAAATTATCTCCGAGAGAATAAATCATTTGCATGTAAACACACCCGAAATTAGACTCGGATTTCTTGAAATAAATTCTTTGATGTTCACGAGTGTAAGATATTTGTACAAAAATTTGAAATTTTTTATTACCTCGAGAGCTGATAAAATTTTCTTAAAAAAATTCACTTGTAATAAATTTTGATCCTTAAATAATTAATACAAATTTTGGATAAATATACTTGAAAAGTTCGTGCTGAAAAGTTGCACGAAATTAGTGCAAGAATAAGTGACAGACGTCGAGAATCGAATGAATTTTCGGTCTTTAATATTTCAATGTTGAAGTGACAGCGAGATGACGGGCTGAAAAAAAAGTGTTGATGGATTCGTCATCTCGCGTCTCGTGAAAATGTGATGACAATGAGAAAAACTTCCTCGATGGAGCAAGAATACGTAGCCGTGTGAGCAAAATACGTTCTTGAAGACACGAGATCAGAGTTAAATTGTGCAGTGTTACAAAAATATCTTTTTCGTGAAATTTTATAAAACATAAAAAAAGAACTTCGTGTTTTCATCAAAAATTTAGGTAAAAAAATATTTAAAAATATTTTATCTAGTCAGAAAAGCGTCTCAGCAATTTTTCAAAGTACTATTTTGGCATTTTTTAAAGAGAATAATTATAATTATTATTATTTTTTCTTTCTTCCTTTTTCAAATTAATGAAAACCTTTCCATTGAAGTTATGCATATTTTACCTCTCCTTTGTCAAACAACAAGTCGGTTTTGTCTTTCGTTACGTTTTTCATCGAATAAGAAGGACGAGGGAAAAGTTGCAAGTTTTAGAAATTAATTACCAGGTTACCGTGCTAAAGTCATGAAATTTTCTCGAGCGTTTCGCTATGTGCATTTCTCAGCTGAAAGAGACTCCGAAGCCATGTGTCAGCGCGAAAACCTGTAACTTTGAGTGGCTTCGAAATGCACATTCTCATTTCTTTTCCATTACTTTTTTCCTCTGTGCACACGAAATCCAATGAAAAATGGATAACAGAGGAGATTTTGAAACTTTCTAACGACCTTACCTGGCGCACTTTGAATATACTGTTTATTTCGAAATTTGCAACGAGGAAATTACTGACGGAAAGTCTTAACTCTCGGCTATTCATTATAAAATTCTTTTCTCGTTAAAAAATGTTGAATAAATTTTAAAAAACAACTCCATAGGACTTTTAATCATTGCTGAGACGTATCGTGCTATAAAAGAAGCGAAGAACGATCAATTTCACTGATTACAGAAAAGTTTAACTATATAAATCCATATTAGAAGCGAAAGGAAGTCAAGGGGAATCCTCCTATATATTCCTAACTTTTTTCATCATCTTTCAAATATTCACTTATCAACTAATTTTCTCTTCAAACATTAGAGACACTTAACAAAGCGTTGAATGGTTGAAGAGTTTTATGTAACGAAATTTTACACGTGCGTGTGTTTTCGACTTAGTCGCGATGGCTATAAAAAATCTATCAAGGTCTACATTCAATTATTATTGATGACTATAAGCTCCTCGTCCCTTTGTGTACGTCTTTTAAGTTGGTAAACAGTTCCGTCTTCTTTCTTTCCGAGCTATCTTTAACCATAAATACGTGTATAAACGTTCAATGGTCGAGTGTACAGTTCGATGAGGATGTTGGAATTAACTTATCGGCCAATAACCGAAGAAATATGTACGCATCAAAATTTACATAAAATAATACCATCGTTGACCTATTTATTCATTACTACAGTACTCAAATCTCTGCGTACAATATAATGTTTACAATTTTACTAGGAAATTTCTCGAATGAAGTAAATAACCATTGACAGGTTATTATCGAAATTTCATAACAACCGAGTTTAAAATGGATCAACATGTTTAGTATTGGATTTGATATGATTTCATTGCTGGATCCAACAGTTAATGGAAAAATTTGCTGACTGATTTAGAACCAACTTGAATCCTTTTAGATCTGATGGAACCATGCCCATTGATTCAGAGGTTCTGCAGAAAAATGTAAGCAACCACTAATGGACCAAATGATTCTTCAGAATTCCATTGATGTAGGGATTGAATAGGATCAATATGATTTCCTACTGATTTATTATGTATGGTACTCCTGGCTCATGAGACGTGGTTGTTATATTTGAGGTGTCATTGAGGTTTCTAAGAAGTTTGCTGACCGATCTGATGACAACTCAAATCCTGATGGATCCAGAATCCCAATATTGTCATAGAGGTCCTAAAAAGGCAGCAAGCACTAATGTAAGGAATTGTACAGATGTCCATTATGAATGAATCGAATCGATGTATTTACTATTCATTACATGACTTAAATGGATTAGGAAACTTGATCAGATCTGTATTATTGACAAAAACAGAAAAATAAGTAGGAAACTCTGTCTTCAAATTAACTTCTGTTCTCAATCAATAACTAATTCAACTCTTGCATGTGTAGGTCCATGTTTTCATGATATATTTTAAAACGAAATAAATCACAAGTACCTATGCTTCTGACGTTTATAATATTAGGTCAGGGAGCTTTATCGTTTCATTTATTTTTCGTATATTTTATATAATAATAGGTTAAAATGAATAAAAACTGTTATTGCTCATCAGCTTATAAGATCGCGTACCTAAATAATACATTAAGCCTGAAACTAAAGATTGATTTATCAGTAACAGGGAGTATAAATAATTCCAATAAAGCACTCGGGGATATTAATAATATTTTTAGAGTAGGATTAAACTCGAAATTTGATCATATCAAGCTTACGACTCCAATAAAAGTCTGCTTTTAAACCGGACTACATATTCAAGGGTATGGTACACTGCTGTCCTCTGATATTTTAATTTCGTTTAATCCACGATGACCATCCTTTACATTCGCACGCTCCGTTGGACCCTTCGATGGTTCATATAAAATCAAAAGAATCCAATATGCAAGGTAACTCGGAAAAAAAGAAGTCACATGCAGACCAAAGTGAATTTTAATGCAAGTTTTTTTTTTATTCAATCGGAATGTATTTCATTGCTGTTATTTTCTGTAATTAACGGTTTTTAGGATCAAACAGTTTGTCTTTTGAATAATTAAACTGCAGAAATTGATAATTTTTTAATTGGAAATTTTTAGAAAATTTTTTTTTGGGTTTGAAAAATTGTAGAGGAAATGTGCAGCATAATTTGGCATCGTGACCCAGTAGAAACTTTCGAATGGCTCTGAATTAGCGGTTCGATGAACCTGATTTCAATCCCGAGTGCATTAAACTTTCTCGAATCTTTGATTCCATTTCTCAACGTCTTTTTATCTTTCGAATAATTATAATCTGGATATTGATATTTTAGTTCATCGGTTACTGAAAGCTTTCGTAAAACTTCTCGGAAAGGAAAGGAAAAAATATTCACCATAATTCGGCATCGTGATCCGATTTTGGTCGAAACTTTTGAATGGCTCCGAATTAGCGGTTCGACGAACCCATCTTGAATCTTGAATGCATTAAACTATTCTATAGTTATGTAGAATTTATATAGTTATGTAGAATAGCATAAGCGTTTGCACGTATATTCGTCCAGAATTTCCCAAGCTCTAGCCACATCAGACTGGAATTTGTCCTCCCACTCTTTTTTAATTCCATTGACCGAGCACTTGAATCAAAGAGTATTTTCTCGATTTTCCTTCCAACTATTTTTTACGATTACATTCATCGATTTTAATTTAAACATTTTATTTTCTTCTTTTGGTGAAATAATCATAAGTTTACCACTGTAAATCAACTTTTCGATTATGAAGTGTACGAAATGAGTTTTTCATGCGAGATTTCTTCTTTTTTTTTAATCTCGACTCGAAATGAGAATTTTCTTGATTTTATTTCATTTCTTCTGGATGGAAAAAAGATTGCAATCTTTTTAATTTCTAATATTTTATTTTCAAAAATATTTAAAAAATCCTGGTATTTATGAAAACTTAAAAATCAGTAATTAAAATAACAGGCGAAGGATTTTAAATGAAACTCAATCAATATATCAATGAATGTTCGTAATTCTCAATTTTATTTTGTAGCTCTTGTTTTTTTTCGCATGCTCCAGATCTTCAATCTCGTTATTTCTTGATTACGCTTTTAATTTTCCTGGGAAGTCCTTCGAGGAGAAATTCTTCCAGATTTTCTATATACATAGATCGGGATTGGAAAATAGTTCAGTGGATTGCGCAAAACCCCGATCCACCGGCAATCGTAGCAATTGAATCATTCAGAGATTTCCCTCGGATATACTACTTAATTTTACATAATTACGTCTCATTTCTTGTTTCGCTTTATTTAAAAAAAAAGAATTTTTTCTTTGAATCAGAATCCTTGAATTCTACGTGCCACGATAATGAGAACAAGAAATTCATTTTCCCTCATTTCCTATTTTTTCAACGCAGTTCACAACTGAGCAAGTATTTTTTCTTGTACGCTCATTGTCCGAGTAATTAGTTCACTTGACGTTATACGAAATTGCTTTCCACGAGAGTAATTTCAACTCCATGCACTCTGTACTGAAAAACAAAAAAAAAGGAAAATTCGATCGAATCGCAGAGCTTGAACTATTTTCTGGTTTTATCTTCATCGGTAGACACCGAGATTCATTTGATTGCCATTCGCATTTCCAACGCCAATTGTCACTATCACTGTTCAATTTTAACGGTAAAATGACTTCCCCTGCAAGCGCGAGAGGAATCCGTTTTCCATTCTCGTCATTATGATAAAAAATTGCAAGAGCTTTTTTCCGAGCTGTCTATTTTTTTCCACGTCTTTTTTCATCCTACATTCCCCACGTGTGGAAACGCCAACGCGTGTTTTACAGAGTGGATACTGCGTGTGCAGTTATTATTCTAGCTTTTAACAAGGGACTCTCCTTTCTCACACAAATGTTTCTCTTTCTGATATTCCACTTACACTTTTTCAACATCGGATTCACCTTGTTAGAAAAGTATTACAGTTTTTATTTCACTTTTATTATTCGTTTGCTTTCATTCAAAATTACGTTCATTTAATTAATTTTTATCGAGGATTTCTCTTTTCAAAAAATGATGAAAATTGAAGCTTCCATTTTTATAAAATGTTAAAAAATATACAAGTTTTTATTTTTATTGTTTTTCGTTTAATATAATTCATGCTTCATTTATTTAATTAATTTTTTTATTCATTTTTTTCCAAAATAAATGTGATAAAATTTGATGCTTCCATTTTTATAAAATGTTAAAAAATATAAATTTTAAAAAATTGTTTTTCGTTTAATTTAATTCGAAATTACATTTAATTAATTAATTTTTTTTATTCATTCTTTTTTAGAATGAAAGCGATGAAAATTTAAAGCTTCCATTTTCATGAAAAATATAATGAGCTTAAAAAAATATGGGAATAAAAGTTTCGTAATACAAAAACAGGTGAGGGCAGTTTTGTATTTGAGTTATTATTATTTTATGATGAAACTTCATTATCCTATTGTGTGTCGTCGTTATCGCGTTTCACCGGAAGCGTGCAGCAAATCTAACGAAATTAGAAATAAAAGTAAAAGCCCGATGAAAGAACGCGTACAATTGCTTCGTACGTTGTGTATGGGAATCACGAGCTTTTCGTGTGCTATCGTTGCGAATTAACTTTTTTTTTGTCCTCTTTTTTTCGGCTTTTCCCCGCTCCTTTGTTTTTTTTTCTCGCTCTCCTCCGGCACTTATGTGCCGGACATCGGTTATTCGTATTTTTCATTCGCCAGCACGTATTTCGCATTAGTACACTCCTGAATCGCGTGTTTCAAAACCGTTTCTCAATAGGCTCACCGTCATTTTATCGTAAATTCTTTCCATCTGGTGTTCCTCGCGTTTATCGACGCAATTCGTCATCGTGTAACATCGCAGGAGCTCGTAGATATTCGCAATGTTGTCCAGCAAAATCAGGAAGACATAAATTTAATTTGTTATTCCAAGAAAAACAATGCGAAGAATTGCATTTGTTAGGAATTAATTGCGATGAAAAATATTGGATAAAAAATAATAAATATAAGAGTCAACGTTTCGTTGATGCGTAAATGTCCCTGAAACTTTGAACGAGAACAATATTTTAAATACTATTTCCTGTCAATCTCTCTCACCCCGAGGTATCGATGCTGAAGCGTCTAATATAGAGAATCTGATTAAAAACTTTATCGAGCTGCAACTTTTTAATTTAACTTCCTCTTATTTTTTTCCACACCCGCAGGAAACTACTTTCTCCGTGTTCTATTTTCTGCACAGAAATAATCAAATTCAACGATGAATTTAAGAACCGAGTCATTAGAATAAGAATTGCAAAAAATTTCATAATTTGAGACTGGAGTCACAATATCGATCTTCGAATAAAAAAAAATTACATTAAAATGGCAGAGAACTTTTTATAAAATATTTAAATTAAATTCTAGAACGAGCTTTGATGATGATTCGTAGTAAAAATGATCGGAATCAATTTTTTGCCTCCATGAATCTTCCCGTTAATTAGCAAAAAGAGAGAATTTTTTTCCGCAAATAGTTCCAATACGTCTGAAACTTTCTGATCATCGGTTCCAAGCTCGCTTTTGCGAGTGAGTGAATCGTGCGCTCTCATGCGAAATTGTCCTCGTGTGAATCCGTCTCATCATTTCATTTACAACTCTCGCGTATCCAAAAGTGCCAAAGCAAATCTGTGCGACTCTCATCCTTGATTTTTATTTTTTTTTTAATATCGCAGTCGTTTGATCTCCCAAGCGTGATGGATCTTTCACTTAAGCGACCTACCAAAATTCATCTTGAATCCATTTCTAGTTGTCGGAGATGGAAGTTGTCTCAAATTCCGGAATGGATCAGTGCACGATCTTGAGAGAGGAGAAAAGAGAGACGGAGAGTTGCATCGGAGAAATCTTATCTCCGTGAGGGAAGAGACGCATATATAGACATATATGAATTCAATTCTCGATGGGTTTTACTCTTCTCGTGTCCTCTCTCGCCGAGAGAGAATCTGAGCCTGAACCCTCGAGACGTATGAGTTCAATTTATCCTTCACTACTGGCGCATGATCAAGATCGGGATGACCATGACTCTCGACGAGAATTTGCACAAATTTCTTTCCTAATTCAGATCCACGATCGCAACCGGGAATTTATCGTTTTTTTTTAGATTTTCTTTATGCAGTTTTTAAAGCTTTATATACATTTCATTTTGCTCTCTTTGATGCTCGTATGATTTTTCAATTAAATTTTTATTAATTTTTATTCATTGTTTTTTTATATCAATTTATCAATTTAGTTGGCAATAATTTTTTCTCATTGATTTTACGTACATGATCGAAACATTTTTAAAATTATACAAAAATGAACATCTAATTTTTTAGAATATTCTGTTTTTTTTATTTCTATAATTTGAGTTTTTTTGGATTGTATTGAAGGGAAGGATAAATAATTTAACACGCGTAACTTTTTTTAATATATAAAAATAGAAATAAGTATATTCAACGCCATGTGCTCGGTCGCAAAGTCGAGGGACAACTGACGCCGGTTCTCGCTCTCGTGCCGAGCGCGTTCCCCCTCCACGAGCACCGCTCTGACCCGATTGGCCGACGCTCGAGCTGGGCCCCGGCCAATTCGGGGAAACGCTCGACCGTTGTCAAAATTCGGGGAGATTCTCTCTCCCCAAATATTTCTCAGTACTCTCTGTTTTTTTTCCTGAGAAATATTCATATTCGCCTACAGTATATTATTTTACCATATACTCATTTATTGTTTTACAATACTCTTGCTTTTTGTTTTTATTTCATGTTTTTATTTTATATACTATTTTATTAAGCTTATTTTTTTTTACGCATGGCGAGGAAGTATACATTTGTTGGCTCTTCCTGACTCCGGAACAAGAAAGGTCGCTTCATTCGAAGTATTTTTATGGATCTCGTGGGCTTCGGTAAAATTGTAGCTACACTTAGCAGTATCTGGCTATCACGTGGATTCCTGGTCGATAACTTACTTTTTGTTGAGCGTTCCGCAGCAAAGAGGACGAGTTTTCACATTTTTGGTGAGACGTGGGCGGTGGCTTTTCCAGTCTTCTTCCAACTCACCCATAATTTGATTGATAATGGTGATCGATCGAAATTGTTTCTTCTCAACTTATCGCTCAAGATTATTCGAAAAGTTTCTTTCGACTTTATTGTCAGATTTCTCTTAACTTTTCGACTCTTCAATTTTTATGACGTAACACTTTTCATTTGAAAAGTTAAAAATTTTCATGCCATTTGAAATTTTTTAAATTAGATTTCAATACTCGAATGTATTCTTCGTTTGGATATTTAGAATTTCTTTTCTTCGTCAAATTAATTTATCTATCGAGCTGTCGACGAAATATTTCCTATTTTTGCTGCTTTTTCAACTCATCGCTTATAATTTGATAATGATGATCGATTGAAATTGATTTTTCCCAACTCATCACTAAAAATTATTAAATTTAAGTTTTTATCAATTCAGTCAATCTCAGATTTTACAATTTTCAGTCATTTGAATAAGAATTTATTATTTTCTATGTCTTTTTTTTATTTCAACCAGAAATGTCAATTTTCCCTGACATTTGCAATTGTTCTTATCAGATATCACTGAAATTTCATCGTTCCCGTATTTTTCATCTTTACTCTTTGATTTTTAACTCGTTGTCACACCGAGCTGTGTCGCGCTATCGACAAAGTATTTTTTATTTTCATTCTCCTTTCTCTCTGACTCTCCGTTGGCTTTCTAATTGATCAATCGGTCTTTGAAAAAGTGTTCGAAATAATCTGTTGGAGCATTGAGAGTCGCGTCGGGGCAAACGGGAGAGATCGATAACGTATCTCGGGCAAAAAACGATGAAACGTGAAATATTGCTCAATGAAAACAAAGCCAGCTTTTTTTGTGATAGTCGAGTTTACAGTTACAAGCAGATGTGAAAATCCTCTGTAAGAAGATAGGTCAAAAAGTACAATGATATCTCCGTTCTCTCGTTTTTTTTCTTCTCCTCTCGTTTCCGTCCCTTTTCTCCGAGAACTTTATATGCAGATTGTTACTAAGGTGGATCGCTCTCATAAGCTCTGCACTGCAGTGTTTCGTCTCGTTTCGCTCAACCGTGCGCTCAACTTCAGCACAATCAAATGGCGAAACGTCGTTCGTTTTACAACTCCAGAATTTTTTCCTCGTCCCGGTTTCCATTTTCTACATTTTTCACAACTATATTCAGTTTTTCTTGTATAAAAACTTCATATCTGAAACTTAACTTGTCCTTCAAAGGAAGGAAAAAAATTGAATTAAATTAACATGCTCCTGTAGTGGAACACGATTTTTATTTTATTTTGAGATTGTTATTGTAATGTTAATGAGCATATTTTAGTAGATCTTGATAAAATATTCTTTTTGATTGTTCTGGTGGGAAAAATGAGAAGGACTCATGTAATCTGGTCTTGTGATTCTAATTACGATATACAGCACACATTATACGAAGTACACGTGCGTTGAAGAATTTAGAGGACAATTTGATACGTTTTATCAAACTGAAATTATTTGATTTTTTTCGTGCTTTTGGATCACAAATGAATTAATTAATAATTTTTTATTTTAATTAATTAATTTAAATTTAAATAATATTTTAATTTTAAATGATAAATTAATTTTAGTTAATTATCAATACAGTACACATTATACGAAGTACACGTGCGTTGAAGAATTTAGAGGACAATTTGATACGTTTTATCAAACACATTATTTGATTTTTTTTTCGTGATTTTGGATAACGAATGAATTAATTAATAATTTAATTGTAAATTCAATTTCAGGAGTCATGTAATCCGACGTGATTTTAATTAAAACATATACGGTGCATATTATAATCGTGTGTTGATAAATTTTGACAGGAAAATTTGATACGTTTTATCGAACTAAAATTATTGGAAATATTTTTTTGTGCTTTTGGATCAAAAACGGATTATTAAATTTACAATTTCAATGTAAATTTATCTTTATGAATAAAATTTTTACTATAATATTCTGTCATTCCAAAAAATATTCCTTTCGCACCCAGTGATGATAAATTTCATCGACTTTTACACTCATGTTTGTTCGCAAATGGAAAAAATTTTCTCTCAGTGTATGAATACGCGAAAAGCTTTTACGTATTCATAAACAGCGTTTGGTTAGCAAATAAATCAATAAACGATGTTCTTCGTATATCAAGTGATGTAGTAAAAAGAAATGAAAAGGAAAAATGTCAGAAGCAGAATTATTATTGACTTTTCATATCCATCCATGTCATTTAGTAAACGTAACATCCAGTTCAATTTAGATATATCCTTTTCGGTGAATGCTGCTCCAATTCAAACTTGTATTTGTTTATTCACTCACTTTTTTAGTCGTTATGAAGTTCATTGAAGTACTTTTGAAATCCATCATGAGAATAATAACTTTATGCAATATATTATGAAATGAACACAACGCAAAATTCTGTCAGGACGCATTAAAATGTCACATAATTTTATAATGACATGAAAAATAATTGACTCGTATGTAGGATTAGCAATTGAATTCATAACTAATAATTATCAGTTTTTTATTATTATATTATTAATTATAATTAAAACAAAATTCGTTGTAACTTGAATCGTACAAATCCATAAACGAATTTCATTAAATTCAATCTAAGAAGATTAATAACTTATACATTGCCTAATATTTTATTTCGTTTGATATTATTTCTGGCAAGATTGAATCATAAAATGTTACATCAAAAATAAATGATCAAAAGGATTAGAAGTCGAATTCATAACTAATAATTGAAACGAAATTCGTCATAATTCGAATCGTACAATAAACAAATTCAAATAAGTTTTAATTAAATCACATTAATTATTCATACGTTGCATCGTCTAATATTTTATTTCGCCTGACATTATTCCTTGCAAGATTAAATCATAAAATGTTACATGAAAAATAAATAACTCGTATGTAGGATTAGAAGTCGAATTCATAACTAATAATTAAAACGAAATTCATCATATAATTCGAATCGTACAATAAACAAATTTCATTAAATTTAATTAAATCGCATTAATTATTCATAAGTTGCATCGTCTAATATTTTATTTCGCCTGATATTACTCCTTGCAAGATTAAATCATAAAATGTTACATGAAAAATAAATAACTCGTATGTAGGATTAGAAGTCGAATTCATAACGAATAATTAAAACGAAATTCATCGTAATTCGAATAGTACAATAAACAAATTTCATTAAATTTAATTAAATCGCATTAATTATTCATACGTTGCATCGTCTAATATTTTATTTCGCCTGATATTACTCCTTGCAAGATTAAATCATAAAATGTTACACAACCGCGAAGTTTATCATTCCTTCGAACTGCAAAGTGTATGATTACCTCGCATCCTGAAGTTTCCCTCAGAGTGCAAAGTTCCTTCAATACACACGCGTCGGTTAATTGCCCGTAGTTCACCGACCAAATGAGAATAATTGTAATGAATTTCTCAGCCTCGAGACAACTTGGCATTAGAGTGTTATCAGGATGAATTCGTCTCTCCTGCAATTCCCTCGTATATATTCACATTCTGCGTCCACACTGGACTACAAGTAACATTTAAACTTGTCACGAGATGTCGACGTAATCACCGCACACAGTACTGACGTATATAATAATACATAAACGCACACACACATACATTTTCCCTTTGTTTATTAATTCGCTTCCCATTCGTTGCTCGCAGGCTTAATTTATAACCTCTCGAGAATGTTTTTCCAGCTCATTGCACTTTTCTTGGATATAGTTAACTCGCTTTCTGGAAAAGCCATTCTCCGCGACACTTGGGCGACACTTTATTTCATACGCACTTTAACGAAATTGAGAAATATGTCTCGCGTGAGACACACTGATTTCCCGACGGGAAATGAAGACGCATATCTCTCTTGTTCTCTCTTATTTTTCTTCTTTTCTCTTTCTCTCTCTCTCTCTTATTTTTTTCTTTTTTTTCTCCTTAAAACTTTGAATCTCTCTTCGGGGAATCCTTCGTGTTTTTCGATTATCGATTCTCTCTCAACAGCTTGTATATCCTCGACGGAGTTTCGAGAGAAAATAAAGGAAAGGGAGTCAATTTTTTTCCTCTCAGTTACCTGATTCTTCGAGCTTCTTAGACCTTGGAAAAGTTGAACGATTTATACCGGGTTTCTCTGTGGCTCACGTCGAATCGAGATGTTGGACTCGATCGGAATAAGTTTTTATTCAGGACTTTTGCCTTTTTGTCGTTTGTACTTTAATTTTCAGTTTTTTATATTATGCAGAGTGGAGAACAGAGCTTCGAGCTTCGCATGCTTTTGTAATTTATTTTTTTATGAGCTTACACCGAAACGTCTTCGACTGCAAATATTTATTATCCATATACGTCGAGCGTCGCACCGTGACCTGCGCTGTTTTGTAATTTATTCCGTCATGAGTTAAAGCGTGCTCAAACGTTTTTGAGCGAGTACAAATATTTATTATCCACGACCAAAGTGGCCGATAAATTCTTTTCTTTTTTTTTCGAGAGCGAGGTCGGGACAACCCTCCGAGCCGAGGGATAACTTTTCGTGTTAACGAGTCGAAAACTCGTCTATTTTTTTCCCTCCCGCGGTGCGGAGACTTTTCGAAACACCCGGGGGAAACTTTTCCTCTTTTGTTCAATTAGCACAGCTGCAACTTTTGGCTCCTTACAATATTTTTGTAACACGCGATATCCGTTTTGACTATTTCCAAGTTTTTGTAAATATTTTAGTACCGAGGTGGATAAAAGCTCAAATAATTGAGTATACGCGTGACATTTGAAACGGTCCAAGGACAACTGATCAATTTAGTTTCCTCTCCAACTATCATCCATGATGAACTTTCGTTGAGCCCTTTTTTTGTCTCGGTTTTGTCGAGGAGACAAAAAAATGATGTTTTTGCCCTACGAATGATGTCCTCAGCAGACGAGGTTAATGACGATTCGCTGTCGTCCTAATTCGAGCTTTCATTTTCGTTAGAAGTCTCTCAACGTGATCCAGATGCTGGAGGAAATATTTTGATTTCGTCTTTATCTTTAATTTAATTTAATACAAATTATTATTTCTTATAGAGAATTGATTTAAATACATAATTAATTTTTAATACTTTTTTATTAAATTTTTTTCATTTTTATAAAATAAATTTAAGAAATGAAGACTCTGGAAAAATAATAATTATCGTCTCGTTGGAGCTTGCAATTATGATAAAAGTTTCGAACATTTCTCCTTTGCTTATTTACATTTTTCGTATAGAATTTCAGTCAACAGTAAAACTTCTAATTTTTGAATATTTTATTGTTACATTAGCGTTTTAATGGATTTTTGTTTTAATACAAAGTAAAATATTTGACTTGAATCGTGTGAGATGTGAAAATAATTTCTGCTTCTAAAGAGATTCATTTTTTATCATTTTCACCTGTACACGCGTGTTTCGTTTTTTTTCTTCAACGATAATTAATGCGGAAGCAAAAACCGCAGGATTGTACAATCACGAATTGAAGAGGGAGAAATTTTTTATATCGGAGCGGGTTTGTAATCGCTCGGAACGTGGAAACGATATTCACTTTTTTCCAGGAAACATTCGCGGCTGATGGATCACGCGGATTCCGTTACGATAATAATGCGCGATTTATTTCCATCACTTTTCGTGAATATTTTATACGCACTCACGTAATCCGCCAAAAAGAGTAAATGGAATATTCCCTCCGCGGATACTCTTTGCGCGCTAATTAGAAACTTGGAAAATATATGGTGATCCCTGAATCGAGTCTGAAGCCCAAAAGGGCGGGGAGAAGTGCCTCTCGGAGGTTAATTAGTAAATGTCCTTTGTTCTTCCCTCAACGTTAGAACGCGATCTATTTTCGAGAGTAATTTCCTCTACATAATTCAAACTTTTCCGTAAAAATTCGTCGATCCGAAACGAAAATTTCTCACGTAACAAATCGACGAGTGGATTTTTTTTGCTCAATTCGATTCGTTGTACTTTTCAGATAATTTGAAAAATAAAATTTTCAATTCTCGGTCCATCGCTGACAAAAAATTTACAAGTATTCGTAATGGTACAAAATTCTAATGGTACAAAATAATGGTACCTCTCGGAGGTTAATTATAATTAACCTCCGAGAGGTAATTTTTTATTTACTAATTACTTTTTAATTTATTAATTTATTAATTTTTATTTTTTTATTTTTTAATTTATTATTTTATTTATATATATATATATATGTATATATAAAATAATTTATTAATTACTAATTATTATTAGTAAATGTCCTTTGTTCTTCCCTCAACGTTAGAACGCGATCTATTTTCGAGAGTAATTTCCTCTACATGAAAAATAAAATTTTCAATTCTTGGTCCATCGCTGACAAAAAATTTACAAGTATTCGTAATGGTACAAAATTGCGCAAAATCGTTCAAAAAATCGAAAAAAAAGACAACAAAACGCGATAAAAATGAACTCAACGATTCGTAGAGAATTTTTTTCCTTTTTTTGCTTTATCGGAGAAAATTCTTCTCGATCTTTTCATATTTGAGTGCTTTTATGGATCAGAACTTTTCTAGCCCAGAAATGTATATTTTCATACATGCAGGGAACGACGTACGTGTTCGAAATACCGAAAAGAGTCACGTTGATGAAAACGATCGGTGCATTTGACTCGCAAAGTGGCGATGAAAATCTGTCTCGAATTGTTGAGTTTCCGTCACGTTTCTCGAGTTCGTCAGAACACTTTCATCATCTCAGTTGCAAATTGTTTCGATCCTAGAATAATCCTTTAAAGGATATTTTACCATCTCCTTATTTTAATCTCAACTTCAACAAAATTAATTCACTCAAATGTCAAAAAAAATTAATTATCCATTCATAATTTAATTACGATTATCAAAAAAAATGTGTCAGATTTCAGATTATATTTTTTTCTCAAAGCAAATTCAGAGCTCAAGACAAATCAGAGATGACAAACAATGATAAACATCTGCAATTTCGCTTTCTTTGTCTACTTCTCATTATCCCGATCGATACAGCATTGTGTACGAGTATAGAAAAAAGGAAAGAGAAAACCGGACGGGGATTGAGAAATTGACGTTATTGACGAGCGACACTCTCGGGGTTGATAGATTTCACGATAAATTGAACGTATAGAAAAAAATACGTCGGTTATGTGCACGCGGACATTGAAAAATTCGAGTGAATAGCGCAGTGACGAAGAACGATAAATTGAAGAGCGAGAATCAAAGCAATTGCGCGTACGGAATCGAGAGATCAGAGGAAAAAATCATCCACGTGGTGATGAGAGTCGACCTCCTGAGAGTCGTAATCAGTTACGGGCGTACACTCGTGTTCCATATTCTGGTCGAAGCTTTTCTCGCATCATCGACGATCTTGAGGTTCGAACGCATTTGAAATGAAAGCTGAATGAACGATCGCTTCCCCCCGGCTCGATAAGAATCTGAAGGAAAAATGAACGAAAAAAACATTCTTATGATATTTCTCACAGTAGAAAACTCAACGTTTGGTCAGACAGCTCAACTCTGAAAGTTTTCAGGCTCAGATTCGGAGTATAATATTTTTAATCAGCTGATCTTTCTGTACGACTTGTAATTTCAACTTCCAGCGGTAAATGAAAAAATTCGTCCTCTGGGGATGTTAAGATTATTCGAAAAGAAAACCGAATCTTGCGTCATGATCAACTCTCGAGCTGCAGAATAAGTTAAAATTAATTTTAAACTTCATTACCCTCGTTTCAGCTCGAAACGTTCCTCAGAGACCAATAAGAAGGAATATAATTTTTATTTTTTCTGGAGTGTATAATGTTTAAACTTTTTCCAAGAATCTTGATGAGCTTTTTTTTGAGTGATAATGTTGAAGACGTATTAAATTTTTTTTAGGGTTTTTAATCCTAGAATGAAATTTTTTTTACTTTTATTTTGCATTGATATAGTGAGTTTGGTATACTCCGACGATTTTGATAAAAGCATAAAAGCTCGGATAGGCCGCCATGTAGACGATGATATTGCGCACGATCGGATTTTGCCACAGTTGTCAGAGACCAATAAGAAGGAATATAATTTTTATTTTTTCGTGAGTGTAATGTTTTAAGGGGTTTCGGTAGTAAAAATGAAAATGATAAGAACTTGATGAAATTTGGACAGAATGTACTTCTATGAAAAATTTGAGAGTATTATTTTTTTCAAAATTTT
>JAPYYX010001676.1:0-22420 GCA_030522605.1 Cremastinae sp. B BG-2022a
TAAAAATATATTTTCTATGATTTGGATATTGAATATATTTTGGTTCTTCTCTGTATATTTTCGACCTCGATTTTCAGGCAAAATCATATGAGCCTAATTCGAAGCGTTACTATATAAAAATAACAAAAATATATTTCTATGATTTGGATATTAAATATATTTTTGTTCTCCTCTGTATATTTTTGACCTCGATTTTCAAGCAAAAATATATGAGCCTAATTTGGAGCGTTACTATATAAAAATAACAAAAATATATTTTCTATGATTTGGATATTAAATATATGAATGATATGATATGGCATGATATGATAAGGATATGAATTTTTTAATCTGTGTTAAATTTATTTGAATGTGAGATTTTGTTGTTCAATGGACTAAAAATAATCGAGCACAATACAAAAAAAAATAAATATTTATTTCAAAGTTAAATATTAAATTAATTTCTTATATTTTTTCGATTTTTTGTTCATTTTTTGCAAGTCTGCCCAAAAATGTGAATTTTAAAATTATTCTACATTAAATTAATTATAACACACTGACTCAAAGCGACTGAATACCAAAATTTCCTAATAATTGGAAAGACATTGTTAACCAGCGAATTGCAAAAAAATAATAATCAAATGATTTCAATTATTACGAAATATTGATAAATTTCGATGTTGAATCGCTAATATCTGAGTCACTAATTTTTCATGCACAACGCAAAATACATTCCAAGAATTACTTTCAAGTGAAATTTTCATGAAAAGGCGAAAGAAGGTGTTTAATCGGAAAAGGAAGATTGGAGATAGAATTAGCGATGAGAGTGAATCGTGCCGACTGGCAAATGGTCCAGTGAGAAGGCGTGAAAGGCCTTGAGAAGAGGGGAGACTCTCGAAACGCAAAAAGAGGACCGATTTGACGGAGGGACGTGCGGATGCGAAGAAGCGCCGAGGGATCGGGGACACGTGAACGTGTGGGTGTATGACCACGAAGAACCCGATGAATGAAGTAAAAAAGAAAAGAGCGCATACACTGGCCGACTGGAGAGGTTAAATTTGAGTATCTCTGTCAGAGTTCAAGAGCTTTTCAATGCGAGGCTCACTTTCTTGCATTTTTTTTCTTACCTCTAAACAAAATATTTTAAAAAATCACTTTTCGAACAAACTTTTTTGCAAATTGACATTATTTTGATAGATTGATATAAAAACAATATTTAAAAAATTAAATTAACATCGAAAATGTATTTTAATTATTTATAATCATATATTAAAATAATATGTGTTAATTTTTATATATTTTATATACAGTGTTGATTTTATTTTTGATTTTATAAATTGTTTTTTTTGCAAGTGAAAAAATATTTCGTTTGCTGGTTGTACAAACAACGAAGCTCGTGAGCATTGTCGGTAATTTATTCCGCGCTGATTGTATCGGAAAATGAGAAAGGAATTAAAAATAAAAGCGGCGAGAGGAGCAGAAGAGGTGACGAGCGTTAACGCGCGCGGATATCGAGTTAATAGATCCGAGATTATAATAGATTCTTATCGGTAGAAAGAACTATGCAGAGCATGTGGCATTATACCCAATAATGCGAGAGCTCTCCTCACGGTTCATCGTGTAAAAAAAAATAATGCCCGATACACTATTAATAAACTTTCGTTACTGTTCTTGTTGTAACGTCAAAGTTGTTTTTTTCCTCCCTACCAGATAAGAAAGTATCGGCGATTATTTTTCCTTTCATTTTTTTACGATGCGAGAAAAAAACTATAAAACGCAGTCTTATTTTTTTATGAGCGCAAGATGTAAGAGCCGAGAGAAAAAAAAAATGAAAAAACAAAACAATTTTCTAGCTCCAATTCTTGTAGAAAAGAAATTTTCGATTTTCGAATACGGAAGCGAAAGAGCGTCTAGCGGGCCTCCGGAGATTTTTCACTCGTTCCTCGCCGGGGGGGGATGAAGGGCAAAAAATGGCCACGGAGTTCTTTTCCACATTTTTTTCGACCCGGGGATTCCGCCCGTTGCGAATATTCTTCTCGTTCACTTCCTCGCCGGTGTCTCATGGCGAATTTCTGTTTCTCGGATAAATAGTAAAGAGAATGGTGAAAAAGGGAAAAGAGAGAAATTGAGAAGGAGAGGAAGAATTTGGGGCGTAACTTTCCAGGACGGTAGGTACAGAGAGTAAGAGAGAAAGAGAGAGAGAGAGATTCAGGGGTTGATGATGGTGTGTGCGGGTCGATAGATGTCGACGAGGGCGCCTCGGCTCCCCAGGCTACGGCAGCACCACCGCCCTGATACTCGCGCCCTCCTAACCAACCCCCTGTCCCGCGAGAGCGACTACCCCCTTTCTGTCCCTGCCGACCCTCGCATCCTTCTCTCTTATTCTCTCGCTCGAATGTATGTATAAATTTATATGTGTACCTCTTCCGTATGTGGATCGCCGAAGATCGCAAAAACTAGTTTTTTTCAATTTTCTATATCAATTTTTTCATCCCTTATCGTCTCCGATTTTATTTTAGTAATTATTTTGTTCATGTTTAAAAAATTGATGAACAGTATTGGAGCCAATGCATGTACTGACAACGCGAGTTAAACATACACTGAATGGTCATTTTTTTATAATTAGCATTTAATGTATTCTTTTTAGAAAAAAAATTGTGGGAAATTGCATGTGATGGTGATGGATTTTTTAAAATTTTGTGAAGAAATGAATTGAACTTCATTTTTTAGAAAAAACGAGAAAATAAATATCGTCTGTATCGAATCTTTTTTAAATTAACTCTTTTTTTAGAGTCAACAAGTTCTGAGCAACGATTCATAATCCACTCGATTTTGTAACTTCTATTTTTTAAAATAAATGATCCCACCCTTATGAAGAAATAAAATTGACTTGATTAAAATTCTTTAAATTTTAATATTTTATTATCAAACGATTTCGTTCCAGGCTTCCGCTTCTTAGATGAATAAAAATAAAAAGTTGATGTTCATTTGACGATAGGGAGTAGAGATGAGACACGTGTCTGGTTTGTACACGCGAACCGGTAATGGGTCGAAAATCGAGCTGGTGAACTTGCGAGAAATGTCAGTGAACTCCACTCAGTGAGGGAGAGACGCAGTGTTAAAAAGTATATTGAGCACCCTACTAAAAATGTTCAAACGACACACCGAACTTTAAGATGGTACTCGGGTTAAGAACGTTTATGAGCTAATTTCATGAAACTGGTCATACATATTCAAAGTATCAGTAGAAACTCCCTAGACAAGATTCAAAGAGATTCATCATCACGAATTCAAGATATCTAATGTCATAGACATTTGATTTAACATGTATTTCATTTGAGAAATGAAAATCTCTCATCTTTCACGATAACTCTATTTTGTCATAATCTATTTCTTAAAAAAAACATTAAAGGAGCACGAAGCTGTACGTAGACGTTCAAATGATCAATACCAACTCCCTAGTCAAGATTTAAAGAGATTCACCACCCCAAATTCAAATTGTATCACTTAGCATGTATTTCATGTATCGAAAGATCCAAATCTCATATTCTTCGTGATAATTTTTGGGAGAAATAATTTCAACAAAAAACTACATTTGATCCCACTTGTCATGACATCTTAAACCTCATAAGGATTAATTTGCATTGCTGCCTTTGCTCGTCGAAAATATCCCAGTGCCCTACACCAACAATTCGAATTACTTTTAATAAAAATTCGGGTTCGGAGATACGATGGGTCCAAGCTTATCATCTTTGCTTCTCGTTTCCATTTTGATTTAACAAAAAAAAAAAAATAAAGTAAAACCAAAAATAAAGACGTTGACCCAAACGTTTGGTTTCATTTAATTTCATTTACTTGAATGGCCAGCGTAGTTTATTCGCTACGAATGTTTTTACAACTTCATTTCGAAATATTTCATTGATGTAATCAAAATTGTTGAAAGCTTTGAATTATCAAGCTTTCTTTACACAATTCTTTCAAAATATAATCCAAAAATGAGCATTTACTGTTTCGAACAAAAAATACGCAGAACGTGTAAACGCTGTAAGTTTTCATGACAAACTTATTGCCACAGTAACAAAATTTTTATGTTTACGTTCAAATCTGAAGCTATCTCGACGTTCATAGTATCATCTACTATAAATTGATAGAATTACCAAGTAATATGTCCACTATATCATCCTTACGCTCTTACCGACGGGGTCAAAGCGAACGCAGCAAATTTGCTACGATGGCAGTTTAAGGATTAAAATTACATGAACTCCAATAAGGAAATTAATATACGCCTCGTACATTTATATCCCCTGATTCACGCTTATAATTTTTTTTTCCACCGAGCGCTTCCAATTGATACGAAGAATGAAAAATCAACGAGTGTGTGCCAGGTGCAGGGCAAGGACGAGGCCGCACACCGTCGAGGAACCGGTCCGAATATCCTGCTGTGGTTGCCTCGTGTTCGCATTTTATTCGCGAGCTCGTGTGTATAAAAACGGCGAGTGCCAATGAACCCTGGCAGATCGTGCACGAGGCCACGTGGAAAGATCAATAGTTGCCAGAGTAAAGTTTCAAAAATAAGGACCAGTGCGCGAAAAGAAATATTTCTCTCGCATCGCTTTCTCGAAAGTCAGACATTCAGAAGGAAAAAAACCGCGCAGAAAAAAAAAAGTTATTCGAAACATGGTGAAACGACCCTGAATCTTTGGCGCTTTTCATACGATGGACTGGAATGCCAACTGTGTCAACAATTGGAGACAGAAAAAAAAGAAAGCACGCGAATAAAAAAAAGAGAGACGAGAGATTGGAAAAAAATTATCGAACAAATTTCGAAGGTATCAATTCGCGGAAAGATGTGGAGGGAACGGAGAGAGAAAAAAATTCCTTATCGTGCAACGTGCGAGAAGCGTGATTAGCAATGAAAAAAACGTGTTTCCGTATCGTTATTGTTTTTTTTCTTCTTTTTTTTTGCTTTTCAAATGTATGCATACGTGCACAAGAAAGAGTCGAGACGAGAGCTCTCGGCAAGATTTTTCATTAATTATGGCGAGCGGAAGTCAGTTAATGTAGCAATTTGGGATCGTCATGTCATCGCCTACTCTCAACTCTTTCCTCCTCTCCAGCCGAGTGCAAATTTCTTTTGTGTCGTCTCGGCCTTTTGAAGAAGTCACCGCTGAGGTCACCGAGGCTTTGATCTCGATAAAACTTTGCCCGGAGTACAATTGATTTATCGAAAAGGGACCGATAATTGCTCATTCGAGGAAGACTTTTAAAAATAAACAATTTAATTTTAATACGAAATGTGACCTCATCGATAAATTTAATAAACAGCACTAATTTGTTACCTTCATACCTCATAAAGATTCAATTTCAAGATTGCATTTAAATCTAATTGAAGGATTGTTCAATTTTCTGAGATTTTCGTTAATTGATATCAAATTTGTCAATTGTAGAATATTTTAATTAGCTTCTAAATAGATCTCACCGTACGTGAAAAATTTATTGAACATTGCATATTAAAATAATCAATCTAAATCAACTTTGGGGAAAAGTGAATTGAAAGTATTAATAAATTATGTAAAATGAAACTCATATCTAACAATGTACATTCCCATCCTAAATTTGATCCAATAAGACATTTGGTTACGATGAAATGAAATATATTTTCAGTCCGTTCTTTTTTAAGGTGGCCCATAATTTTTTAAAAGCTTATATAAATTCATATCACCCACATGAAATGAAAATTGAAAACTTTGAATAAATTTTAATCTAAATTAAAAAATTCTCAGTTCTGTATCTTGGAAGACAAAATTCATTAGACCATCTGCAATCCTAATAAAAATATGCAAACAAAAATGCATGAGGTATAAAAAATTTTGAAGCACGATTACGAGGAACCATTTTCCTCTCCTCGTGCATCGAATCGATCGACAAAGAAAAAATGGAGCAATGTAAAAAAATTATAATAAAACGGAGCCAATCAATATTATTCCGTTTTTTCCAGATGACTAATTATGACTATAAAAAATGATTTTTAAGAAAGGACGAATGTGGGACAAGAGATTATCATTAATATCATCATTAACGACCACATGAATTTATACAATAAATAATGAGTGTCCTCTGTCCGCAGAAAATGAAAACCAATCGGATAAATAAATAAAGAATACGAAGTAAGAATAGCATGCGAATGATCTTCATTTGGCTACGATCACGTGTCCAAAAAATTAAATTTAGCCAAAATGGATCACTCATTTTTATTCTTTGAGCGTTATGATTTTTAGCTGATGCAAAACATTTTTCCTCTATGCTGAGCGAAAAACGTAGCGACGCAGGAAATTCGTATCAAATCAATTATTTCCTAACGAGTGACCAATTTCAGCGGCGCTTTTGTTATCGATTGAAAGGCTCTTTAAAGCGTTTTCCTCGAACGTATATACTGAAATTTTTTCGCAAATTTGTTCAATCCATTCAGTCAGAATAAAATCTATCCGATCGAGATGAAATTGAGTGAAAACATTTTTTCGTATTATTAAATATCATTACATCAATGACTATAAAAAATGTACGATTCAATATCCAAAGATTTCATGAATTTGATGATCAGAATCGCTTCATTGTACAATTAATTTAAATGGGACTCAAGACAACTTTTAAGTTCATGAAGAGTAAATTAAAAATATGAAAAGTTATTTATTGACATATTTATCTGTGCGCACATTGCTATCTACGATCATTAAGGTAATTTTGCTTCACCTGCTTGTTGGTTACAAGGTCAAACCTCAAATCCTCAAAATTTCCCGCTAGACCATTCGAATATTGAGATAGACTTTTTTCCTCGAAAATTTCTTTACATGTGAGCAACACATCCGGAACAATACACTGCACAGTTATTTCATTCCTCGATCTTCCTATTAACCTTACTTTCCTTTTTTCCTCGACTAATAAATTAGAATAAACAGTTATTCTTAGATCTCGTATTCGAGTGACTACGATCATTCATCCGGGAAACTCTCTTAATTCCGAAACCTTGAAGATTTAATTAAAAACGCAAAACTAATCTATAAAAATCGAATCAAAAAAAAATTCCGATCATCTGAACTGACCATAAAAAATTATTTTTACCTCGAGCAAAATTTGAATTTCCGAAATTAGATGATTAAAAAATGGAATGCTGAAATTTCCATTTCATAAAAATTGTTCATACAGGTTAGAAAAAGACAAATTTCAAAAGTTATCCCACTTTTAAAAAATTCATTTAAACTTATACGATTGGATAAAAATGGTCATAGCGATTCATGAAATTCAAATTTCAGAACTTTCAAAATGCTAATATCAGACTGCATCAGAGAGACAAAAAAAAGTTCTACATATATTCGTCATTCCTACACATCCGATAAATATAACTGACATTAGAGCTCGCGACAAAATGAAAAGTACGCTGTAATCGAGAGAACGGAAAAAATAAAGCTTTTCGCACCTCCCTAACGAGTTCCCATTTTTTCTACTAGCAGTGAAAAGATAAACTAGAAAAAGGTCGATATGAAGCCAAAAAAAAAGAAGAGAAGACAGAACGCAGCAATAATGATCGCGATGGTTTTTCTCTCGCGTACAGTTGTTTCGTGTTAATAACACGAGCGAGGAGAGTTTGGCCTGATATATTTCGCGGTAACGTCCGTGTTTATTGGGCGAATAGGTAAAGTTCTCTCGTATCGCAAAACAGCGGTCGGGACTGCTCGGTGTACGCGCACGTAAATTTATTCGTGCGCCTAGCTGCGCGCAAAGAGAGCGAGAGAGATGAAAATGTAGATATACAGATATGGGAGATAAACGTATATCGGGCGTAGAAGTGGCAATGCCCGTATATTGGTCCGCGAATTTGCAATCTCACTTTGACATATAGCCCATTGTGCATACACAAACCGGCAATCCTCGCATATGTGATATAGACGTATATTTATGCACATATACGGCGTGGATGCGATGTACGTATATGCCGGAAAGGGAGCGCAAAACTGTCCCAAGGATACATAGATACGAAATGGAGGAGGATGAGAAAAGCGCCAACGCGTCGACCTATCGATAGCGAGTAACGATACCGGCAAACGTCCTTGCCTATTTTTTATCCCCTTGTTTGCATTGCATCGAAAATGCACCGATTCAACCCGATCATTGAAACCGAATCGCAAAATTGTCGCTCATTGTGTTTTAGGCTTTTAAGAGTTTCTCTCAACTTTAAAAAGAATTTGGGAACCATATTCAGTTATTATTTTCCATTCTATTCTTCCCATTAATATTATAAACGCAAAAGTCTGTATCGATGGATGTTTGTTACTGTTTCAAGCAAAAACCACTGAATGGATTTTAATGAAACTTTACAATGATATAGCTCATACATCAGAATAGCACATAGGCTATAATTCATAAAGATATTGTGTAAATTGACCAAAATATAACGATAAATGTCATGTAAGTCGGAAAAAATTCTTCCACCTGCGAGTCGAGGTATAATTTTCTCTTTTTCTTTCATACTTGGCGTCGAGTCGCTACTGCGTCTCTCCACGGTTGCAATTTTGATGAATTTTGGCATAAACATAGATGCCACTTAGGAAAAGAAAATCGGTTAATGGAAGTACTGATGCGCTTCGTGCCACTCTTGTCAACTCGCTCATATGCCTCTGTTCGACTACTGTTCTCTCATTTTCACGGGTATCACACAATCTGAGGAGCTTTGACTGCAACGTGCTCAAAATGCTAGTGTCCGCTTCATATTTAATGTGAAGAAATGCGCACATATTACCGCCTATTATCAAAGACTGTGCTGGCTCAAAATACATCATCGACGTCTCTATTTTCTGGGTATTATTAGTTATCGTCCCTTGCATGATAGACTACCGGCCTCTTTTGCTCACCAGCTCGTACTTCGTTCCACTGTTCGCGACCGACCTGAACGTCTCAGGGGTGAGCAGTCTACCTACGACCTGGAGGTCCCCAAGCCGAATACAACTTGCTATCAGCGCTCCACACTCATTAGTGCCATTCGGTTTTGGAACTCCTTACCAGTGTCAGTGCGTCATAAAGAAACTCTTGGATCGTTTAAATCCGCTCTCTATAGGCATCTCATTGCCGATTCTTATCAAGACATGTTTGACTCATCGTAGTCACCTACATGTAGTATCTTCTATTATCCGATTCAATTCGACACAACACCGCTTAACCAACTCACTTATATTTAATATAGTTTAACCTAACGTACTTAGCTGTAAGCATAATTATAATTATACAAATACTATGTCATATTTCTACGCTTTATACTCAAGGAAAACTCTTTTTCTGGTATAATAAACAGTTGTCTATCTATCTATCCTGCGAATTTTGCAATTTCCTCTGAAAATAAACAATTTTCGAAAAAAAAGAACCACGTTGTTCTCTTTCCATCAAAGAATAATTTGGTTCTTTTTTTTCTAAAATATCTAAAATCTCTGAGTAAATAGCAAATCCGTTTTGCATCTGTCCCTCTCGCACTCGTATGAGTCAAACACCACCTTAAAAATGATTGTAGAATCCATGTATGCGATTTTTTGCGGACTTGTGAGGCTCACTGCTTTGTTAATTAGAAGACACCGTGATGGCTACATCATATGCCAAATTAATATTGTGCAACTGTTTGGAAAAAAATAAAATTGTTAGATACAAATATAAAGAGACATCGTTGAGTGTTTGCCATACTCCATAATAATAATTATTAATAAAAAAATACCCAATGACCCATTTGTAGTTGCTGGTAACGGAGTATAACGAGAAAGAAAATGTGCTCAATCGATTTACTATCAATTCAATTAATCCGCCGAGCGTTAGATCGTACTTACATTAGATAATAGAATTTTTGCTTCTCTCCAACGAATGAGTCATACGCTGATTATTCTTATACATTCTTCAAGAAATTCATACACAGACTCGTGAACGCGTGTGCTAACCACAAAAATGGAATAATAAATTTTCTCTCTCGTATGTTCATTCGCATCCCGATCGACTGCGAGGTCAATATTGCAGAACGTTTTTTCTCATCACCTTTAGAGTACCGGGTCAATTATTTTATGCGCGACTATACACGAAGAACGAAACTCATGCACGTATTTACTCGTCCTCCGTACGCGCGAATACACGCGGATCGATTCCACTGATTATTTTCCATGCTAATTGCGATACTTTATTACACTCCTCGCGTTTCGACTTCTCGCTAGCGCTTTGCATACGCTTATTCATTTTTCAAAGAATCATTATCGAAATAAGCCCCATACGTATTGAAAAAAAGAAAAACATAAATTTGTTCATTGGCTCGTAAATTGATCCATTAATAGAAATAAAATTATGGGAATTCGTATCAAGAGAACGTTAAAAATTACGATTTCGTACGACAATACGTATAAAAATATGATGGTAAGAAAAAGAGAGAATAAAGTCGCGAGGACGAGAGTTTATCGACCTGAAGTAACAACCGTCTGTGTAATTGCGCTTGCTTACAAAACGTTCCCGACAAAAGCTACGTCCTCTCTTCTCTTTCGCTCTTTTTTATTATCTTTCCTATCTCTCTCGTTCCCTCCATCCACCTATCTTTTCCGTTTCATAGTTACTAGAAAGTCACGCGATTCCGTTTGAGGACGTTCAAACCGAAATTGAAAATGTCGATAAGATTCTGAAGAATTTGCATACTTTTGCACACGCGACGCATTGGCAGCGACATTTTTTTCGATAAACTAAATTTCACGTCAATTAGGCAGCTGATAAATTCTAAGCTTTCACTTTATACGCTAATAAAACATTTTCTTCAATTAGAAGGCCAGAATAAATATGAAAAATCCACTATTTGCAAATTTTTCGTCGGCAGTGAACAATTTTCACTCGACTGCATGCATAATATCGAATAGAAATTAATATTAAAAATAATAATGAAATGAAATTTTTTTTCCACGTGTACTAACATTGATAGAAGTTTATATGAAGGTCCTGAAATGAGAAAAAAATTCCCACGTGTTTTAATATTGTCAGAAGTTTAAATTGAAGTCCCGGAATGAGGAGAGATTTTTTCCACGTGCACTAACATTGTTAGATATAAGTTTATGTAAAAGTACCGACACGAGAAATTTTTTATTCTAATGCTTTGGAAAAAAAGTCGTTTTTCCACTAATGTAATCTCTGTCGATCGGTCTATCGAACGCACACGTGCGTGTCTCAAGAGTAATAACAAATGTTGAAAAATTTTGATTGGAAAAATTAAAATTCAGATTTCAACTTCGTGAGTTGACACAAGTGGAATTAAAATCCAGAATTATTAAAAATATGATGAAAAAATGAGAGAACACGAGAAGCAGAAGAGGAATAAAGTGAATAATGATGAAATGAGGGTCACGAGAACGAGAGTCGAGGGTGAAAAAAATCTGGAGACTGGTGCAAAAGAAACAACCGGATAATGCATAAAATTCGGGTTGTACGTTTTGATCTTTGTATATACCTATATACTCGACTTGAATCAAGCCCATCTCCGACCCCCATTTCCTCCCCTTTATGCCTCGCACACAATGGTACTTACAACCCCAACAACAGCTCTACTCATTCCCAGTGTTCTTGTTGTACACAAATGTATTTATGTATACAAATGTACACGTAATTAAATTCGTGCATATGTGCAAAACAGGAGAAACGAAAATGACCAATCCGAAGTGCAATTTTTAAACTTCCAATTTAAGCTGATTTTACGTAGAAAAAAGAATTTATTGAAAAATTAAAAAATAGTAATTTTTTATTTTGATAATTTGGATTATTTAATTATTTAATTTTTTTTTAAATGTGAAAAAAATTTATCAACTTGTCCATTATTTTAGATGCATTTGTTTGTAAATTTGGATCCTTTTGATATTTTTTTTTTGGTTTCGTTTCAAAAAGGTGAATTTTCGCTATCGATATTTCGAGTGTGCAGGACGGAGAGACAACTACGTATTTGCTCTACGAGAATTCGAGCTCCTGTGTAGTTATATTGTGAACCAGCGAGGAGAGAGAGAAAGAAAAAGAGAGAGAACGAGAGCCTCGTGTTCAATTGGAAAATTGTCCAAAGCAACAATCTCTGCTCTTCTTCCCTCTTCTCTCGTGGCACTACAGTTCATACGCACGTGACTTTCTTCTCCAATCAAACTAAAACCAAACAAACAACTTTTTGAATTTAACAAAATATTTTTCGAGCACCAATTAAAAATATATAAAATCAAACCTTTGAATAAAAAAAAGACAACTCTTCCCAAAAGTAATCCAAAGGACAGTTCAGTAAAATAGTATAATTAAAAGGTATTAAAAAAATTGGATTTAAAAAAATTAAGTGAGAAAAATGAAATTTTTATTTGTTCTGATGGTGATTTATTTTTCTAAAGAATGAAAATTGTTTAATTTTGTATAGAATGAAAAAATGAAATTGTTTTGGCCGGTCTTTACTCAGATGGAAGTGTTTGTGAATAAAAATTAATGAGAATATCGCGAAGATAGAGACGAGTTGAAATAAACGTCGAGTTATTATTGTGCCTTGCAGAAAAGATGTAATACGTCTCTCGGAATACCGCAAAATATTCTCTCTCCTCTCCCACCTGTCCCCGAAGCTCTTGCTATTAAACTTTTTACGCGTCGTGTATACGTGAATCATGTGCAAACACAAGGCCGCGTGCGAACCCGACCAACATGCAAATAAAGGGAATGACGAGTAGTCTCGTCTATCGCGACTCATTGTTCGAAATAAACACTCAATTTCACATTTTCCCGAATCGTGACGAATCCTTTCGAAGAAAAATCCACTTTTTCTGCTCGACTTTGACAAATTAAATAAATTCAGTAAATTTAAAATAAAATAAAATTTTAAAAAATTTTTTGAAAATTATTGAAAATTTTAATTGAAAAAAATATCCTAATTTAAGACAATTTTAAAACAAAATAAATTTTACAAAATATAAACACAAAATAAAAATAACAGCGGAATAACATTAATAAAAATGAAAAGAAAAAAATGTTTAAAAAATGAAACTGTAATTTTCAGTGGTAAAATGAAATTGTAAGTGAAGAGCACGGAAAATAGTGAATCAGAATGAAGATAGTGACAAAAGGTGAAACGATTCGTTGGCTTAATACTCGTGGAGAATGAGCCTTGAGTCGAGAAACGAAGAGTCGAGCTGTCAAGTGCAAGCCGGTTACAAGCCGGCAGTATACTATCGCGCCCGTACTCGCACGCACACGTACAAATTTACCTACAAGAAATTTCACACACACGCGCCAGACATTTATCTCTCTCCGCTGTTCCCTTTCGATTTTCTCGTTCTCTACGCTTCCGAGCGTTTACTTCGCTCGCAGATGCTAGCGCGATTTCTGTCACACTTCAAGGGTGCAGTGCCACTATCTTTACACAAAAAAACCCCAAAAATCCCCAGAAATTACGACAAGTTATGCTTCGATATATTAAGAAATTCTCTGCTAAATGCGAATACGATTCACTGTGTGGTGCAAAAGATATGAAATTCCAAAGTCGGCTGAATTTAACATTTATAATGAAATTGTTTAAATTATTAAATTGGTAAAAATTGTTAATAAATTGTCAGAGAACTATTAAATGATATGCCAAATGAGATAACAAGAAACTTCAACTTTATAGCAAAAAAAGACTAAATTTCAATAATTAATCAATCAATATTAATCATTATATTGATCAATAATTAAAAATTCATTTTATCAGATGTATGACTTAATTGTTCCAGATTTTTACACATAAATTTGTTAAAAAATCAGGAAAAATTAAGTCACACCTAACGAATGACATTTGCAAACTTTTTCAAATTAAATGTTCAATTTTGTCATGTATACAATTTCCTCGAAAATGCATTGAATCCCTTTCAGAAATCTTGCATTGCATAAAAATAAAAATTCACGATGAAATTCATATTCGATGCAGTTAATGATCTCGCGATAAGTGAATTGCATTATGATGAGAATTTTTTGAGGAAAGAGTGTTGGAAAGGTTGAGGCAAACGGAAGTTCACGTTTGCACAAGTGATGTAAAAAAAAAGTGCAAAAAGAAAAAGAGAAGAAAAAGTGAGCTCGATTGAAGATAGCGAGACCTCTCGTTGACCGGGGCCAAAGCACAAATGTATATTATATGCTCGGTAGGCGCATGAATGAAACCGAACAAACGAGAACACGCACGGATACTTACGAATACGCGCGCGAACGGACAATTGTGAAACGGTAAATACGTGTACGCACGAGGCCAAACGAACGAGATGATCGAGTGACAGATGCACGATCGCTGCACAAAAATTTGACAGAAAATTCGAAAAATAAAAAATTCAAAATCAAGTTGAAGAATGCATGCGAATCAAATTTTCAGGACAATTCTTTTGTCCATCACAAATTCAATTTTTTTAAGGTGGCCAATCAGTGACATCGCTAGTCAAAGTCGTGACGTCACAAAGTTTTATGCCAAATATCATAACTTTTAACCAAATGTACATGTAAATGAAATTGAAGAATTATTATCAACTTCATAAATCTCACACGCGTTAGGCATCATAAAATATTATTTTCTAGACGATGATTTGACCGAAATCTCTCAAGAGGTCAGTGCGCATGTGCCGGGTATGCACACATAAATGTATCCATAACAAATGTCAAAGACATAACCTCAGCAGACGACAGTCATGAGATTTTTCCGAAATACGCGTGCACTATCAACTTTGACTGCAATTAATGAAAATATATCCATGGCAAGATCCTATTTTTCAGGTACCATTGGAAGGTTCAAGATTTCATCTTGTGGCTCTAAAAATTCCAACAATATCTCCGGTTTTTTTCACAAAATGTTTTTTTACTTCCAGTAAAATTCCGACAGACTCCCATAACAGCAATGTCAAAAAAGCAATTTTCGAATAGCGTTTTTCAAGTATTTGCACGGCAATCCCCCTTCAACTTGTGAGGGATTATTCGTTATATCTTAAATAACAATTCCTCAAAGTTTGACGAAAATCTGCGGTTTTTTAAGTTACTGATGGGCCACCTTAATTTGAGGTGGGATGAACTGGAGATGCAATCGTTCTAACTCTTAAACGATTTTGTGAATTGAGTTGAAATTTGCACAGAGGCATTAGAATTTTATCGGTGTCTGGTCAAATTTTCAGATCTTTGTCACCGTTTCGAATTATCAGTACAACCTGATACGAGTGCAAAAGATTTGACATATAATCAAATTTAATGAAAATTATTTTATATTCTGATCTTTCTAATCTCAAAAATCTTGGAGTTAGCAAATATGCAATCTTATCTATAAATATTAATTTGTCTGATTTCGAAAGTAGCATTCGATGTATAGATAACTGTTTGCATTGGACAATATTGATAAGTCTATTTATCTGGGTCAATTTGAACTTTGTCTGAAATTCTTTTCGAAATATGACTTCAAAAGATTTCACCGAAACTTTCTTTTGGCCTATACCACGAGCTCGATCGACAGAAGCGTTTTTACGTTCGGAATAAATGAATAAAATCGAGAAAGAAGAAAAAGAGTGGAAATTCAACATTGCTTATTGAATTTTCAATAACACAGTCATGACGTTTAAAATGTCACTTTTGGGACTCTGGTCATGCCTGTGACCACGATCCGAATTTCTAGTTACAAATGTGTCCAAATTCTGTGATGAGGTTTTTCAGATTCATCTTCGAATTTGCGAGATGAAATCAATTTTATTGAAATTCCACCAATCGTTTTTTGACTCATACGTCACATGGTTCACCTCAAGATAATGTTGAAATCACGTGAGTGCCAGAGAGACAGATGCAAAACAGATTCACGTCTTAGTCAGATGTTGAATATTTTCGACAAAGTTACACATTATTCCTTATTGCAAGAGGAGCAAAGTGTAACTTTTTTTTCGAAATTTTATATTGCCACAGAAAAACGCGAAGCGAGATTTTTACCGACCGGACGACCTGCACATGTCAAGATGATAATGCAAATCTCATAGTCAGTTGAGAAACGCGATTGAAATTTCCGCATCGTAATCATCGACGAAATCCCAACGTCCTCATCCTGATCAATATCAAATTCACCTGTTCTCTCAAAAAGAATTAAAAATAAAATACAAGATTACACTGTTCAGACATAGCAAATGATTTTATCGAGACAATGAGGAAAAATAAATATAAAAACTCACCCAGAAGTAACAATTTGAGTTCTCTCCTGGCATCTCTTTTGTCCCTTCGCAACTGACGTTCGATCTCCTGATTAATCCTCTTCTGTTCCTTGGCCTCTTCGGACAGGCAGCACGCCATGATTCAGGCCAGTGATGTGTACCTCCGATTTTCACCGAAGGACGTTACGACGGGTAGTTACGGAGGAAATCGTGGCTCTTTAACCGGATTACGTTAACGCGAGGAATTAAAAAAAAAAGTAAAAAAATAAAATAACAAAAAAAAACGAAATATCGTTGCACAAAAAGAAAACTAACGAATACAACGAAACGTATGAAACGAGGAAATAAAATTACAGGAAGACGGGAATAACGTGAATCGTCTCTTTATCCGAGTTGAAATTTTCGCCTCCTGCTCGAGCGTTGAGCTCAGTGCAGGCAGGCGAGCGGCGTCGACGACGGCGGCGGCGGCGACGACGACAACGGCGGCGGGCAAGAAGACTACGAAGACGACGACGACGGCTGCTGCTCTGTTACTTCGTCTCGTGTCCCCCCTCCTCCTCGTCCTCCTCCTCCTCCCCCCCCGTCCGTCCCTCCGTCACCGATATTGCCACGGTGACACGTTACAGTGGCTCGTCGGGCGTCGCACGCCGAGACTTCCTGTCAGGATCACGAGCAGGAAGGAACGAGAGTGCGGTCGACCCTGGTGGGTGGAAGATCAAAAAAAAAATTAAAGGACGACAAATAAACAAACGAACGCAAGATCGAGGATCGAACGAAAAGAAAACAAGGAGACGCGGATGAGGATGGCGTTATTCGTTGTTTATCGTCGTAAAAACGTGTAATTTTTCCTCTCACAACACTGCGAGCCGGGGAACACCGGTCGGGGGGAGGTGAATCGTCCACACCATGAAAATAACGAATTCACTGTACACACCACTTTTTTCTTTCCTCCTCGTCTCGATATCCCTCGATTCTTCTCTCGTATCTTCTTCACCGTTTTTCGTACTCTCGATTCAAACTCCCTGGGCCGTTCTTCGAATTTCTTTTTTTTTCACTGTCACTTTCACTGTTATCTTTTTTTTTTCTTTTTTTATAATTCTCGTTTCAATTATCTAGTATCTCGTCGTTCTCTCTCTCTCGTCGTTCTTCCTCCCTCCTTTCCTTCATCCACTAAAACAAACAATTAATTATTATTATTTTTCGTTGCTATTTAGATTTTTTTTATTGTTGTTGTTATTATTATTTATTGTTGTTAAAAAGGAATATAAATCCGGGACGTGAAAATTCGTCGCACTTTTTTCGGGGATAATCTCGCTTGGATTTTCTTTTCCTGTTGAAAAAGGCACTACACGCGGTTTCACATCGAGAAGGAGGAGAGAATGAGAGAGAGACCGAGCCAGTAGCTGCGGCTGCGACGGCGGCGGCAACGGCACTCCTGACAGGGCTCGATTCCAGCGACGCATCAACCCGGCCGCTGGTTCGTTCTCTCTCGCTCTCGATATACATATATACATGTATATATGATCGTATACATACACATAAACGTATATACACATATGTATATCGTGATCGTAGAGTCTCACTCCCGATCTCGCTCATTCTTTTGCATCCGCTGTCTCTCTCTTTATACCTCGATCCTCATTGCGCGCAAGGGAGAAACACTGAGACCGTCGCCCTCTGTCGAGACATACGGAAATCACTTTTTTCCGAAAAGACGAAAAAACAAGAAAATAAATGGAAAAACAAAACGATCGGGGAAATTTCAATTTTTATTCATTTGCCGTTTTATTTCTGCATCGGATTCGAGATGAGAGTTTTGTTCTTTTGTTTCTAGAAAAAAAAAATGCATTTTCCGGTACTGAGAATTTCAACGCGAGCCTACGAGAAGATCGGAAAGAATTGATGTACACGAGATGCGTATACACGCGTGTATATTATATATATCTATATATAGATTTATATACGGGCTTCGTGTGTATACATATGTATATTTTATGTATATAGAGCAAGTGTACGTTACAAGACGTTCGAGTGTATTCGCGTCTACGTGTGCTCGCACGAGGGTGGAGAGTCACGCGTGCGCGTGCGTTCGTGTGTATTTTAACATATCTCTCTCTCCCTCCCACTCACTCGTTTTTATTTCCCGACGATTTTTATTTTTCTTCGTTTTCTTTATTTTCACCCGACTATTTGGCATTTATACGCTAAACTCGTCGCACTCGTTATATTTCTACGGATAAAGACGCGAGATCCTTCCGAGAAAAACTCGCCCTAAGCTCGCGCTCGGCTCTCGCCGTCTTCGGAGAACGTTGGATTTTCAAAAAGAGAGAGAGAGAGAGAAAAAACTAACTCTCGATTTCGGTAATTCCTCGCGAAAACGTCAACCACCTCGAATTCTCGTCTTTTTTTTCTTCTTCGTGGGTCTCTCAACCCTCGCGTGTACTATTTTACTACACACCACGCTCGCTCAATTCATCTCTCTCTCTCTCTCTCTTTTTCTCGTCCTATCTCCCTCTCTCTCTCTCACTCGGAAAAAATGGCGAGGTGGTGGAAGGGGGCGCCTCAGTCGGAATATAAGCTCGGACCGCGCTGCTCGTTCACTCGGCCCCCGGCACGGTTGGGTGTGGTAACCCACCGTGGGGCTCCACTCGTTCACTTCACACTTTCTCTCTTTTTCTACCACGCATACACGGGCGCACGCACTCACACATGTGCACGTTTTGATACACGTATACGCATTTACAGGCTCGCACACACGCGCGCGCGCGCGCACACAAATCCGAAGACGCGCGAGGACTCGCGATCTTCTCGCTGTCACTGAATTTTTCTTCTAACGTTTTTTTTTCTTTCTCTCGCTTTTGGCAATTCTTTTATCTTGCTCACTGTTACACCACAGGATATCCGAGATCACTAAACTCCGTTCTTTTTTTTTCTCGACACTGTTGAATCGCACGAGGCGAGCGATGTCTCGCGCGAGAGTTGTCTCGTGATTTTTTTTATTTTCTATGCGGATTCGTTTGGGTCAAGGAATGAACAAGGCTTGAGGATTTTTGATTTTATTATTTGAGATTTTTCGTTTCTCTCGACGCGGTCGCGTGTCGGAGCGCGAGTTGACTCGCGCGCGCGCATTCACGCACACGAAGATAACTTCGAGGAGCAAAGATTGCGCGTGCCACGGTTCTCTCACTGACGATCCGCGATGAGAATATTTTTTCTTATGCGAATGACAAAAATTCCTTTTTCCCTTCATTTACCTATTTCGTTTCTGATTTTTGACTTTGTATCGTCTCGATTGTTATTTTGTTGTTTTCCCTCTCGCAACGTTTGTTTTTTCGCGGTTTAACCCGGGCGCTCTCGCCTCAGTAATCGCGTCGCGCCCGTACCTCGCGCCGGCTTTTTATCAACCCCCGCCCGCGGGTTCTAACTCAGGCCCAACTGACAATCCTGTTAGACAAACCAGATTGGGGCGAAGCCCGTCAGGAGTTACCTCCACCGCGCAGGGCGCGCGCACGTGTCTGCTAACGAGATTAAAATCGGGCGAGCGGTACAGTGGCGGCCGAACGGCGGCGAAAAAGGGAGAGGAGGGGGGAGAGAGAGAGAGAGAGCGCCCACCCGCGCCTGTTTGGGGATGAGGAACGTCGAACGTAACGGCAGAGCGCTCTCTCGCTCGCTCCCACTCTTGCCGCGCTATTTCTATCATTCTCTCTCTCTCTCTCTCTCTCTCTCTCTCTCTCTATTTCCATCTCTTTCTCCCCAGTCGAGAAAACGACCGAGCCTGTGCAGTTTTGTAGGTTATAAAATCGTTGTCAGTGCGTTCGGAACGCTCGTGAAACTTCAAAGAGAAATCCCGTCGTTCTTACTCCTTTTTTATTATTTTTTTTCTTTCCTCTCGAAACGCCAAACGCTTCACGAATTCGTCGTCGCCGCTCGCTGCGCTGCTACGCGACGGATCCTCCGTCTACTAGCGCACTCTATCTCTTATCTCCTTGCCTCTCTCGTTCTCTCCTGACTATCTCTCTTCTACCCCTCGCGTCAAGTATCCTCGTCAAACTTTCCCCTAACCTATTCCGTTTCTATCTCTCTCGCATGTACCCGAAGTCGCAGTTCTCGTAATTCATTCCTCATCGTCCGTTACACTATTTATTTTCATCTCACTTTGTGTTCCAGGGCTCTGGTATTCGCATTCTCCGAATACACGAAAACGCCTTGAATCTAACCGGTGTGTCCTGAGACAGTGCGCCCCGGTCTTTTTCCCAACAATGGAATATTCCCCCACGCTGACAACACTCTCTCTCTCTCTCTTTCTATTTCTTTCAGTCTTCAACTTCTCGTGTTATTATTTTTAATACAGTTTTTATAGTTGATAAAAAAACTAACTTGTGTCACCCGGATTATCTCAGTCGTTTCGGTTTATCCTACAAAAAAAACAACAGAATGTACGGACACTCGCGAGCGAATCGTAGTTTTTAGCCTTCCGATAAACCGCTCCGCGGCCTCACCGATTCACCACGGTAACCGCCTATCGCAAGATGGCGCCGGTCGCAACTCCGGCTTACGCCGGCTCGCGCAGCTCTCTTTGCTTTTTTTTTACCTCTTCCGCGATGTCTCATTCGCTCTGTCTCTGTCTCTCTCTCGGGTTTCTCTCATCTCGGCGCTCTATCTCTCTCTCTCTCTCGCTCAGTCACTTTCACGCTCTCGTTGGCTATCTCCACGGACACGCGCTCGCCAAACCACCGGCCTCTCTTTTTTTCTCTCTCTCTTTTTCTATCTATCGCTCTCCCTCTCTCTCTCTTTCACGCTCACGTTCTCATGTATTCTCTCTTTCTATCGCGTTATCCCGTTTTTAATTCTCGTCTGTTGCATACACTCCCGAAATTCGAGATTATCACCGAAACTTACTTCCACACCCCGATTTTCTTCCTCGCGCTCATTTATCGTATTTGTTGCTACTACGTATGCTAGCATACTGGCAATACGGCATTTCACGACTCGTTACGAAGCGTCGAGGACGTGAAAATTGTTCAACTGACTGTACCGAGCGAGGTTCGCCGGTTGACCGCTACGCGGCGTCGCGAGCGTTCCCAACGACCAATCGCGAGACTCGGCGCTCGCTATTGGTCGAATCCGCACGCACGCGAGTACGTTGAGTGGAATCGATTTTTCAAAAATATTTTTTCTTTTGGAGAATTAATTTTCATTGTTGCACAGTTTTTGTTTTGTTGAGATGATGAAAAATTAAAAATTTGATTCTCTCTTGTATTTGATTCGTCGATTTTTATCGAGTTTGGTCTTGATTTTGTTGCTCTTCGAGAAATCTTTTCGGTTTGCCTGCTATCGCCCTCGGCTGCGAGCGGCCCAGAGGCACATTTCAGGAGTCTGTTTGTTTTCTTATTTTCTTTACTTTTCAGGATTATGAATAAGTGAAAATATTATTAAAGAGCATTGATTTCAAAGATGAGGAAGATGTATATTTTGTTTTCTCGATAATTTTTATAATCTTAAGCTCGAAGATTAACGTGAGTCAACAAAACTCTCGTTTACCTGTTTTGGCCTTTAGCTAGATGCCCCGGAGGCGGATTTCCTGAGTCTATATTTGATTTTACTCTTTTCAAACTCTTGTCAAACTTTTAAAATTATTGAAAAAGATATTATTTGACGACTTAGATTTTTTGCAAACAAATGCATAAAACAATTTAAAAAATTGGAATATTTTAATTATTTTTTTTTAAATCAGCAGTAAAATTTTATTACTTTTTACAAAAAGTTAAAAAAAATTGTACTACAAAAATTTTACGCTAAGTGAAAAATTATCAAATTTTATATAAGTTTGAAATTTTTTTATTTAAATTACAAATTTAAATTTTATTTAAATTTGAAATTTTTTTTAATTTCCTTAATTTTTTGTACTTTTTAATACCTCCCAAAAGAGCGTTCTTAGTGAATTTTGGGTTTTATTTAATAACTGGTCCAAAAGATATTGAATTTTCAACAAAACCGCTTCTTTTTATTTTTTGCTTATAACTTCTCGAAAAATGATGCAAATCGAAATGGTCATCTCATATAATATTTCGGTTATTTTATGTTTTTTTGAATATTTTTCTATTTTATATAACGCATTAAATCAATATATAAATTACATAAAATAAAATAAAAATTAAATACATAAAATCTAAATCTGCAATCAAGATTGTAAAATTACAAAATTTATTTCAGTGTTGTGAAAATATTTTTTT
>JAPYYX010001677.1:0-22417 GCA_030522605.1 Cremastinae sp. B BG-2022a
AGAGACAACAGACTCAGATCAATATCCGATGAACAGAAAATATAAAACAGAAACTGAGGTGCGAAGGAATTAATTAGATCGATAAAACAGCCATCAGCTTCTATTTTTTGAGCAATATATACGTGAGATATATATTATTTATTTATATTCATATGCAAGCACATAAAAAAATCGAGAGGGAGAGAGAGAGAGAGAGACAACAGACTCAAATCAATATCCAATAAACGAAGAATACTCAACAGAAATTCAAGTGCGAAGGAATTAATTAGATCGATAAAACAGCTATTCAGCTTCTATTTTTTCGAGCAAAAGTTATCATATTTTCTTCGGTAAAAATTCTTCTTTTTGTTTCAGTAGTTTCGATACTCGTTATAAAAAACGTCAGCGCCATGTTCGAGGAGCGATAAAAGTGGCGAACGGAGGAGAGGACGAAAAAACGAGAGTAACGACGGGACAAAAGAAATGCGGGAGAACAAGAAAAAAAGAGCGAGGGAAGAGGAAGGCAGAGGTGCATAATTCAAACTTCGTACCTCATTAAAGTAGCCTGTATATAAACCTTTTCGTATATATTCATTTTTTAATTTTTTTTTGAACTTTTTAAAAAAATTTTTTTTTTTTTCGGTCATATATACGTGCGAGTATTATTGTGAAGCGCGCAAGGAGAGTGTCCATGCAACGAAGAAGAGGGATTAAAAACGGCGCGAGAAAGGGATATCGCCTCGACGACCGCGCCGGTCAAATTTGTAGCCACTAAACCAGCCGGTTTTATGGACGAAAATGTACAGCGTTTTCACGCTCGCGAATAACAATGTAACCAATGATGAAATTTGCCGGAGGCTGCGAGAGTAACGCTCGCGAAGAGAGAGAGAGAGAGAGAGAGATAAAAAGAAGAAATATTAATTTATCGAATTTGGATACGGGCATTAATCTTGAATCGGGGAGAGGGGGAAAAATACGAGAGAACCAGAGAAAATTTGTTTCGGATCCTTTTTTCTGATAATAAAAAAATATTTCGAGGGATCATTTGTCAAAGTCGGAACGGCGGAAAAATTTTTCTTATTTTTTTTTTAGTGTGTTTGAAAAAATTTCGTATAATTTCGTGATGGAATTGACGTTGCTGTCAACGTCATAATTTTGTCAACGGATAATTAATTATTTATTGAATATTAATTTAAGGTATTTGGATAAGAAAATATTAATTCAATAAGCAATTGATAATTGAGTACAAGTAGTAAAATGGTACGAGTAATATTATAGAAAATATTTCGACGGATCATTTATCAAAATATCAGTGAAAAAAATTAATCTCTTTTTTTAGTACATTTCAGAAATGTCACAATCCTTACGAAAAATATGACGTCTCTCGTTCTTGTTCATTTCTTAATTGTACGAACGATAAATAAATAAAATATATGGAATATAACCGATAAAAAGTTCGAGATTGCTCTTAGAGGCGAATAAAACGAAAGAATTGACATCAAGGATAAAAAAGCGACTATTGAAAATAATTGCCGAAGAATTAGTACGAGTAATATATTTCATCTGTCGAGGTAAAAAGTTTTAAGCACGTTATCAAGCATTCGCGTGACCTTATGCAACAATATACGGTATGGAAAAAAGACGATCAATCTGTCACGAAGTAAAATACAATCTCCATTGAAATAAATAAATACGTAAATAAAAAAAGATGCAAAAATCGTTACTGTCAATTATATCAATTTGGCCATATTTTATTTTTTAATATGATTAATTTAATGAATAAAAAATAAATTCGATAATGGTGCAACTTTTTCACTCTCTACATTTATGTTCGAAATGATTTATCAGATTGTTACACAGTTTTGGATCGTTTCAACAAACTCCGTCATCAGGTTTTGATGTTGGTCCATTTGTTTCGTGTTAACTTGGAAATAAGTTAATAAATAAATATGGAAAAAAGCCTATCAATCAGTCACGAAGTAAAGTACAATCTCAAGTAAAATACATCGAAATAAGTAAATAAATGAAAAATATAAAAAAATTGTTAAACACTGTCAATTACAGCAATTTCGCCATATTTTATTTTTTAATATCATTAATTTAATGAATAAAATAAATTTGATAATGGTGCAACTTTTTCACTCTCTACATTTATGTTCGACATCATTTATCAGATTGTTATACAGTTTTGGATCATTTCAACAATGAATTCCATCACCAAACTTTGGTGTTGGTTCATTTGTTTCGTGTTCACTTTGAAATAAGTAAGGAAATAAATAAATAAATAAAAATGTAAAAATCGTTAAACAACACTGTCAATTATAACAATTTGGCCATATTTTATTTTTTAATATCCTTAATTTGATGAATAAAATAAATTTAATAATGGTGCAACTTTTTCACTCTCTACATTTATGTTCGAAATGATTTATCAGATTGTTACACAGTTTTGGATCATTTCAACAAACTCCGTCATCAAGTTTCGGTGTTGGTCCATTTGTTTCTTGTTCGCATTATAGAAATCGAGTAAGCTGTGCCGTAATGTGCCAGCAACAAAAAACAACCTCAGCCCATAAATCTCGTGCTCGAGTGACGTGTGTTTGAACAACAAAACGATGAAGAGAGACAGAATAGAGAAAGAGAGAGAGGTGTTTAAAAAGTAGCACGCCAAGGCGAAGAAAGTTAAAACTCACCGAATAAAAAATATTTCAACAATAATAAAACCACAACGGCAAACTTGACTCACTAAATACGCCGCAAGATTAATTGTCATCTCTCAATCAGTTCAACGTTTACCGATAACAGTTACTTAATTGATCATAATACAAATTTTAATAGACTCCATCGAAATATTGTTCGAAGACTAAAATAATTTATCGACAACTCACTGAAAAATGTATTTTCGGACTTGATTAAAAAAAAATAGATCGAAACTCCAACCGAAAAAAAAAATAATTGAAAACAATTGAAAGCGCATTTGCCGAGGAGAAAAAAACCGAAGCGAACGATTTTTTTCGTAATTATCTCGGTGAGAAGATAATTTTTAATCTTGCCCCTTTTCTCGTTCCCGGCTGGAGATTTTTCGATGAGAGAGATGTCTTCATGTAAAGACCAAAAGACGGTGGAAGAAAGTGGACGAGGGAAGGAAAAAAAAGAGAGATAGAGAGTGAATGAAAAAAAGTGACGGGGGCTTTAGAATTCACGCGACCTACCGAAATCCCCGCGGAGAATGATCATTCGTCATGCTTAAGTGTACTAATGCAAGCATAACGTATTAATAAACCAGCATCCTCTCGATTATGTGGCTACGGGATAATAAATATATAGAAAGCGCCGGAGTGTTGGCGAACGAGAGAGAGAAAGAGAGAGAGAGAGAGAGAGAAAAGAGAGAAAGAAACGAACTGGCGAGTATCCACATACTTATGCTAATATTCAAACTTCCTTGGCCTTTTTTTGTGTATGAGAATGAGAAAAAATTAAGAGACGATATAGAAATAAGGTGTAAACCTTTTTTTTCACCTGCCAACGTCGAGGCCCGGGCGACCCCTGGCGAGAGCGACGGAATTCGTCGTTTATACGTCCGAAAGCGCAATCTATAACAAGCTCTTACTAGTCCTCAGATTTCCCTATTACAATAAATTAAAATGAAATAAATGCAAAGTTAAGACAGGTCGGATGATGAATTGGAGTTTAACTGTAATATCGTTAGAGGAAGAACGTTGATAAAATTAATCAATTTATTATTATGGTCGAAGGTCGAGACATTTTTTTTATTCATGTACAAAATTATAAGATTCTTAATGAAATTATTTTATTTTTATTTTAAACTAGCTGATCTTATACAGATTATAAAATTGAATTTTCCTTAAATATTTGATATCGACATATTATTTTATTTTATATTATATGATGACCCTGCAGACACACGCTGTCTTGACCAAATTTCAAAAAAAAATTTTTTTAATGGTCATTTTGTAAATTTTTGAAAATCTATTAAGATCGCGGATATTTTTTCCACTGTTTTGTTATAGATGATTATAAATTTCACAATTCGGCATTAAAATGGGATCGAATTGAGTCAGTTCAATTGAATTTCTTAGATCATATCACGATTTGCGATCGCAATTGAATTACAATTGGATAATTTATTCACTTTTTTGTTATTACATAGAAACGTTCGAAACTCGATCTATTTCAGAGATGACGATCTTCTGCACGATAGAATCACGAAATTTAATTTGTTTCAAGTCAAATCAACAAAATGTAAGAGTTGACAACTGTCTGATCATTGACTGATAGTCGGCTACCAATTGATATTTGTGAACGTAGCGATCGAAAATCAATCGAAAAATGTACTTTCATTTTATCATGAATTTTCCAGATTTGCGGGAAACTTTTCTATTTTTTTTCTTACATAAAAACATTATTCGGACGATTGCGAATATTTCAAAAAAAAATTTAGCGAAATCGGTCCAGCCATTCTCGAGTGATGGCCTTACCAACGAGCAGCATTTAATTTTTATTATGTAGAAATAGAAATTATTTTTATTTTAAAATTATAAAAAACTGATACGAGTATCGTTATAAATTTCGAAAAGCCGGAAATGTCCCAGAAGCATTTCATCGTGCAGGAAAACGTGAGAAGACTTCAACAACGTCCAAGTCGATAAAAAAAAAAAAAATTGCGAAATAATCGTCTGAAAATCAAGAATCCCCAGAAAGAGACTCTCCGAGACTTTGTATTACACAGGCGTACTCCGTACCTCCGAAAAAGAATAATTTTAATAATAAGAGCTACGTAAAATTGGTGTTCGCTTATTAAAAAAAATTGGTCCCGTACGCCAATGTGTTCCGATGTTGGGGCCGCGCAGGAACGCGTTTCTTTACGAGTCCATCGGATCCTCACCCGTTCGGAGCCAAACACGTATACAGAAGTGATAATTTCGTGATTGAATATATCGAACTGGCACCACGCTGGGTCGAACTCGTTCGAGGTGCTCGCGAGAACGTTTTTTCATCGAGCTCCTCTTTTTATATCCCCCCCCCCATTTTTTTATTTTTTTTTTCACTCTCCTTTTTCCTCGCACTTCTTGTACGTGCAAAGCTCCTCGTGTGTGCTTGCAAAACATACATACATTATAACACCATTAAAATATCCCGTGCGAAACATCGTAACCCCATTTGCATTTAGTCACACGTGTTTATCATTGTTATTATTGTTCCCGTTGTTATTATCGTTGTTGCGAGAGAGTCGCCGGAGTGTTTTTAATAATTAAAGATGGAGAAGGGCGTATTTCCAGTAATTTGACACTTGAAACAGTGTTTTCTCGCCGCCTTCCTCGCAATTCTCGACGGTACGGACTCACACGAGCGTCAACAACCGCGAGGACGTGTAGGGGGGGGCAGCAGCAAAGTTATACAGGGCGGTGCGTCGTTAAACGTTGTAATTTTATTTAATGCGAGGTCGAAACGCGCGACGAAAACGAGCGTTTCTTGCTGCTCCCGCGGTTCTTGACTCTTTCCGCTCCCGCAGAGTTTCTTGCGCGTTAAATCCCCATGCACGGATGGAAAAATCAGCGAGAAAATCATTTTTTTTAAATTTTTTATTGAGAAAATGTCGAGAATAAACAGCAGATTAAGGATTTTGTGTTGAGAAGAGAGAAAATGTTAGCAAAAGAATAAAAAATGTAATTGTTTTTAAATTAAAATTGTGATTTTTTTCTGAATAATGAAAAAATTAATGAAATAAGTTGAACTGAATGAATTCTTAAGAAAGGAAAACTCGAATATGACCAGAAATGGTTATAGGGTAGAGGGGAGGGCAAAATGTGGTACTTAAAAAAATTTTACGATACCAAAAGTTTAAATATGCTGAATATCTGTTGTTTTTTTTATCACAATTAAAGGAAAGAAATAAAATTTTCAGCTGCCATGAGAAAATTTTTTTTAGCTGCTAAAATGGGGTACCCCTCCAAAAAAAATGAGAAAAAAAATTTTTGGTAATTGTTCTGAAAACGGTATTATACTCAAAATCGATGATTTCGAAATATGTTGTAGTGGGCCAGTGGGCGTCTTCCTGATCATTTTTATATATAATAAAATGATCAAGAAGATGTCCACTATATCATATTTCAAATTCAACAATTTTTGGCATAATACCATTTTCTGAGCATTTACCAATTTTTTTTCAGAATTTGTTAACTTCTTATTAGCTTTGACATCTTATTTCAAGTAATTAATTCATGATTGACTTTAATTTTTGTTTAAACGTGTTTCATTACCAAAGAAAATTTTCTTTTTCGATCTGCTATGTTACTTGAGCTTTAATTTTTATTTTTGTTTAAATATGTTTTTAAATCACCAAATATTCTTAGCAAAGAAAATACTATTTGATATTAAATTTGATCAAATTTTGAAAAATTGAAAATTTTCACCAAACTTTTGGGGTACACCCTATTTTGCCCCCTTGCCCTATGTTTGATGAAAAAAAAAAACAAATCATCACAAACAAAACACGAAAAGCGTTCTATATGGAATAGAGCAGAATACAGGACGTGAACAAATTTATTTTATTTGAATTCCAAGGAACGAACACGCGGAATTTCCGAACGAAGGTTTGTTCGAATCGAAGTTCGATTATTCAAAGTGCGTATTATTCAAACCAATGAAAAAAAGAGTTGCCCAACGAGAGAAAGAGAGAGAGGAGGGAAAAGGGAGAAACTCACGTACAGTCGGAACGTCATTAGATTCCTTTTAGGATACGATATCTCACTCGTAATACCTACCGAGCGTTTCTCATATCGTATATGCGGTGATAAGTATCAGCGCGATATATCAACTAAACAAACAGTTTATAGGGACTCTCTCGGTCTCCGTCTTTCTCCGGCGATCGCGAATGTGAGAAGCGAGAGAGATCTCCGGCGCACGAGAAACTCAAGAGGCAGAGGTGGAAATCAGAGTGCTGGTAGAGGGTGCGGAGAGAGGGAAAAACGAGGAATAGTGATTCCTTAGATAGGAGGAGGAACGAGAAGAAGGACCAAGAGAGACATCCATCCCTGCCGCGGGGGGTCCCTGGAGTAATTGTCTGCCAAACACTGACCGATCCAGCCAACCTTATACATTTCTCTCCTTTCCTCTCCCTTTTTTTTAATTTCTTTTTTTCTTTCATTTTTCCCCCCTTCTCTCGGTTAACGTCCAACTATATATTTAGCAAATATCGAGGTTCTCAATCTACATCCATATTTGCAGTCATTTATTTTGTCACGTTGAGGAAAAATTTTCAGTATTAATGTATTTGCGATTAGTTGTTGAAAAATGAAGCGTGTGTTCCAAAATTCGCTGTACTATGCTACAGTATACTAAATGCGTGTAGTGACAGCATTTAGGAGGAAACACAAAATCGTATTGAAGCAATTTAAATTTTCTCGAAATGATTTTAAGTGTTCTGTAGTAAAAAATGTTAACAAATATTAACAAACATTTCAGCAAATAAACAAATAATTTTTTTTTATTATAACAGGAGGCAGAATTCTATCCCGGATACCAATAACGTGCAAAATCATTGAAAAAATAAACGTATAAAGCGTAAGGTAAATTAATTATGACGTGTTTTGCTTTTTGATGAAAAAAATGTTTGATGATTTATTTTTGGAATCACACAGGATTGTCACTCTTCAACTGTTTAATCAAAATTTTTTATTGGTAACCTCGTATCGAAAAATTCCTAAAAACTATTTTTTTTAAATACATATATCGAATACTATAAAATGTAGAAAAAATTGGAAATGATTGAGAACCTCGGCAGACGAAAAGAGAAAGAGAAGATAGAAGCAACCCGCGATTTAAAAGTGGACAAATAATGGCATAAGTCCCTGCTGACATCTTCGAAAATTACCGTATTAGCATTTGAAACAACGCTTCGAATAGAAAATAAAAAAAAAACGAAGAAAAATCGTTCTATTGGTTTTCGATGAAGCCTTACACGGGTACAAAAAATTTCGTATAATATAGTTGTCAGAATATTTTTTTTTCATTCGTACACTCCCGTCCCGCATGTTAATGTGGTCATTATTAAAACAAATTATGACTAATTAGCGAATATTTCGATGTCTCACCGTGCTCGTTGAATTTCTCACCGAAAAGGGACGCAAAAAAATTGAAATTAAAAAAAAAAGAGAAAATCGTAAAACATTAACATATATTACACATTAACATAGACATTAAACAAAAAAACATTATTTTTTATTTTTACACTCTACTTTGTTCACTAATAATTAAAAATAAAAAAACGAAGAAAAAATACCTCTCAGCAGAAAAATGCTTCAGTGGCAACGATACACGTGGAATTCTGAGATATAAATATTTTTTTGTTGTCATTCTGAATAGCAATAAATAACGATTCTAGCAATTTTTGCACCGCAATTAAAAAAAATTCAAAATGCTCCAATTCGTATTTACATCGTGATTAGAGCCACAGTTCATTTACCGATGCTTGTGAAAAGCTATTAAAGGCAGCAAAAGCGCGACGAAGACAGAAAAGTATTCGCGACGTTGATATTTATGCGTTTATGTATGTGCGCCAGTGTGTTGCACTCTCACTCGATGTCCCCTGCCGTGTTTAGGTATTTATGTATTTATTCGTATATCAGGTATTCAGATACACATCTGCACATTTCGAGAAAAAAAAAATTGTGCGCAAGGATGTTTGGACGACGATGCAGAAACGTGTGCCCACTCTGGCGCACAATTAAGCCACTATAATGCACCATAACCGATGCGTACAAACTTATTACTCAAGATTTATGAAATCCGATTGGATAAATGAGAGTAATTTTTTTAATAGGATATCGGTCTTTGCTTGCCTCTCATTGCGATATTTATTTAAATGAATAAATATTCTTAATAATGAAAAAACTGTTCGTGGAATCGTAAAAATAAAAATCATGGAAAATAATTTTAATGATCGTAATGGTTTGACAAATGTGATAACGTCTCGACACTCACTTGCCAGAGTAAGTGTGAAAAATTATATGCAACTTTGATTGTTTAGCGAAAAAAAATTGTCATATACATAAAATAAATTCACTTGAAAATTTTATTATTCACAAATAAAATTAAATAAATTTTAAATAATTTTAATTATTTTTAACCTCTTTGATACGTATGTACATGAAACTTTTTAAAATAATTAAATTCTTTATAAGAGCAAAAAAGGAAATGAAATTGTGAACCGTTTATTGGAAATCTATTTTCTAAATTTTTTCTCCGTATAGACTCGTTTGGAGAAATTGAAAACATCAGTAGCGTCCACGCTCTAAATACCAATTGAAAATAAATATGGAAATTAAAAAAGTGGAAGAGCTGGAGCAGCGGATACACGGGAGGAATGACGGCGCGTATTTTATTGTAGATCATAAAATTGTTTATCTGCATGGACTGTAATTTACGTCTGGAGTTTCCAAGGCGGGGAGACGCTGGCTCGGCTCGTTTTCATTCTGCCTCATTGTAAAGAAGATTATAAAATTATAACGTCGCGAAGGAAGTGAGGAGATTTTTAAAGCGAGAAAGAGAAAAGGAATGGAAAAAGAAAACGATAGAGAAAGAGCGAGAGAGAGAGAGAGAGAAAGTAGTAGCCGACGTCATGAAGAGCGATAACGGGATCGGTAGCCAGAAGACTCGGCAACGCGCGAATGAGCAATTCATTTCTGCACAATGCACACATACTTATTTGTATACGCGAATGCATTTACGGGTTTTCAGAGGATACGTGCAATATTTATAAGTAGGAGAATACGGCGCGGGGCAAACGGGGTAGCGCGTTATTTTGCCGGAAAGGTAGAAACGGCGCGGTAATCCACGATCGGCGAAACTCACAAATTTCAGCGAGCGTATCGCCGAGGACGCGATTGTAAATTTTACAGGAGGTGAGAAAAGTGTATAATACCTGTCCACAATCCCACAGTGGCACAAAATAATACAAACGGCAAACAAATAATAATAATAATGATAATGATTTCGCTTCACAAATACGCGAGCACGCATACGCGGCGAAAAATATGTCGCATAAAATTAAAAGCGTTTCCTCGGAGCGCTTTCTGTATACATCAAGCAAAATATATTCATGCATAGACCTTTTTTTATTTGTCTATTATATGTACTCACGCTTATGAAATGAACGCGTGTACCATTTTACGTTTACATACTCCTTTATTTTATTATTCGCTCCAGCGCAGCTGGGCTCTTGGAGCGCGCACAATAATTCGCCGTTTATCCTAATTGCCCGAGTGCCGTTTCGTTACAGGCGAGCATTTCTTTATGATACGGATAGAGTGCGTTTTGAATTTTACTGGCCAATGGGAAATCAAGGGGGACTTGATCCAAACGCTAAACCTCAAATGATCGCGACTGTTTCTAAGAAAATTCAGATAAACGAGAAACATTTCCTTGTTTAGAAAAACAAACATTATTGTAATCATTATATGAAAGGAACAAGAAATTACGTTCTGAAAATTTTACAATGAAGTGGAGATTTCGAACCATCTGAAATGAAAGGCATTTTTTTTATTTTTTATGGAAATCATTGTTGAAGAATTCATTGGTGCATTGTAAAAAAATTTGTATTAAAACTAATATTTATGTTTGAAGTTTTTTTTCACAAGTTTTTTTGACAAGTTCAATGAAATTAAAATACCATAGTGTTTAAAAATTTATACAATTGCTTTTGGATTTTAGGTAGAGTGCATAGTAAAACCTTTAAACGTTACCTGAAAATACCGATTTAGATTATTGTTTTTCAAATTGATCTAAGAAAAGGTAGAAAAAAGTTCATGTCGGTTCTTTATTTACCAAATTGTGCATTATAAAAAATAGAAATGCATATTAAAATTGATGAACTCGTATTGGGAGTTTTTTTGCAGATACCTGCAATGAAATTCGAATGCGATGGGTATTGGAATTTTATTCTACCGTACCCTAATGAAATACATAGAGGTCCCATTCTACTGCAAACATGTAGAGTATAATGAAATTTTTTTACAAGGTTGTCTTTTTTCAAAATTCCTCATTCAATTATTTATTAATCACTTGCGTATTGTAATTTGCATTTTGATATACTGAGTTGATAAATTTAATGTCACATTGTATAGCAATTTTCATAAAATTTTTTACAGTGTAAGGTCTACTGTTGAGAAAAATAACTAAATTTGCATACCTCTTGATTTTCGCGTTATTCTTAATAAAATTACGAATTTGTAAGAAATGATTTTTTTCGAATAAAAATCGTGGCACTAGCTGCAAACCTCCTAATCTCAAGTCATTGTAAATCAATCAGTATGTATATTGATAGACAGAACAGTAAACATAAAGGGAAGAGATTATCAGGTAATTATTGAAATAATTTCTATCCAGCTAGTGCGAAAAATGGTTGCTGTGTTGCCTTGTGGCATATGTATCGAGAATAAGGTAGGGAGAAGGAAAAATTCGAGAGGCGGAACCCGGATTACCAGGACGGGATTAGCCGCTAATTGTTACTAGGGAATTGGATTAATTCCTGTTGCGAAGGATCCGAGGGTCAAGACAAGTTTGACGTGGGCATGGACCGACTGAGAGATCCAAGCACAGCTGGCTACGCCTAGAAGGGTGAGAAGTGACAGGATAATTGTCAAAAGATGAACGCATCGCTGAAGCCACCAAGTACGGATTTTCTATAATAATCTAAGAACACAAAGCAGGTAGTTCATCCAACTGTGGTTGTATGCTTTTTTTGCTTTCACCAGAGAATAATGTATACACAATCTCGTTAGACAAAACGTCAAGGATTCCCTCACGCTCCGTCGCAAAAGCTAAAAGTTGTCTCTTCCGAGAATCCTTGAACATTTTTTTAGAGAATTTTCTTCTGATTAATGCATTTTTAGACCTAACCAGATTTTACATTGAAACCGATTTGAACAATGTGAAATGAACCCTTTCATTTCTCCTAGAATTTTCCTGATATCGTTCTGGTGCTTCTGCTCGTCTATTTCTAAGGACTGTAATGTCGTATTATTGGACGCTTGAAATCCAGATCGACCAATCGATTGTTGTTTGTTTGGTATGATAGGTTAGACAGTGACAATATTGCTCTGTGACGATAAATTCTCTTCAAACGGCAAAGAAAATGCGACACTTATTATGTAATGTCGACGAGCAATTAGAATTTCACAATTATCAACGCCACATGTTGCATCGAATGAAAACTGAAATTTTGCTGTTTTCATTTATTAAATGCAAATATCGAAATGATCAATGCATCCAAGAATCATCTGATGTTACGTTGTACGAATTGAATAAGCACATCAATGTCTACGATGCATCAAGCATGCTTAAGAATATGGTATATTTCATGTTATACTAGTATTTTGATGTTTAGACCTTTCAGTGTTTGTACTGTAACCATGGAACGATGGCAAGGAAAGATCTTGGAATTCCTGATATACGTTCATTGAGACATCAGGTTAAAAAAACGAATGTTTTGAACAACTTAATTATTTTTCAGCCAGAATTTTATTTTTCTGATAAAAATCTAACATATAAAAGTAACTTATAATAAGCCCTGAAATTAAAAATTAATTAAGCAATCAAGTTTTCTGTTCCAGAATCCTGTTAAAAAAATGACATACCGAATCTCATTATCGGAAGATTGAACAAGCTTTAGCGTATAATTGTTGTGTACTCGATCCGATCTGGCTAATCTCGAGCGATAAGAAAAAGAAGGAAGACGTATCAGGGAGTCCGTAAACAAAAGAGAAGATATCTTGAACTCGAAGAGATTCAAGTTGATCGTAAAAGTTGTCAGAGATTTGATCGATAGGATGGGAAACCTCGTTGTGAAGGATTGAAAATCATGGGTATTCAGCGATGCGATCTTCTTGCCGATCTTTTTCAACGTTTAGAAACGATTAACTTGGCACCGATATCATGCACGAGGAAGGGAAAAGGAAAATCGAGCTCGTGTACGATTTGAGCGAGGCGCTACATCCTAAACCGGTTTCGAGCCATCTGGCTTCCACAATCGACGATCCTCGAGCTAATTGAACCGGTCGTCCTGAAGGAATTAGCCGAGAGCTGAGTAAACTCGACCTCCAAATATTTTGGCATTAACCGACGAGGGAATTAACCGGCATCCTCTTTTTGTAAATGTAGAAATAACACTTGTTATAAGATAAGCCAGAAATTTGAGGCAATCATCACACCTTTCTATTCTATTCAACTCTCATTTGGAGTGTCCAGTAATGAATCGCTTCAAAAAGCGTCGAAAATCTCGAACGTTATTCAAAATAATTCATAATTCAATGCAAACGTTTCACCTGTCAAATCTCTGACACATAACGGATTATCGTCTGAAAGTAGAATTATAAAAAAGAAAGGTTTTCATTTTTCATCGCCTTTATCAGATCCCAGTCGTCAACCGAATCATTATATTTGAAACAAATAAGCGTAAATGAGATGCACCAGAATGTAGGAACGAGAAGGTATATAAAATTCTGATATACCGTCAGCATGTACCGCGTGTCGTGAAGAATTTAAACGACACTCGTACAAAATTTTCTTGCATGCCTGTTGACTGGAAATAATGATAATAATAATGGGAGCTTTCGTCACTAAAAAACCGGCTAAACGGGCTAATCACCGCGGGTGAATGAAGAGAGCCGAACGATTTTCGTATGCGAGACCAATTATATCATGTGTTTAAAATTAATTACGAGATCGGACAGAGATAAGGAGAGGTCCTTCGTGGCCTCGTGCCCGGGAAAGAGAGAGAGAGAGAGAGAGAGAAAGTTTGGATGAGCCCGAGATCGAGCGTTGAGAGAGTCACGAGAGTGACGAGGGACGTCTTCTCTCTTCGGGCACGATTTTCTCTCCAAAAGCTTTCTTCTCTTTCTGCCCTTCGAACACATCCGTTCTTATCTCTCTCTCTCTTTTTTCTCTCATTCCGTTTCACGTTCGTTCGGGGCAACGAAACCCTCCCATTATCTTTTCAAAGTATCGCCGAAACGTCGATCGCCAATCATTATTATTCCCACAAATTAATCTCTCGGGACTTTCTGCTGACACGGACTCGTCTCTCTTCACCTCTCTTTCTCGATCGAATTACGGTATGGCGTGTTCTTGGAGCTGAAAATCAACGTGTTTCGATCTCTCCGGTCTTCCTCATCCTCGGCACTTATTACGACCCATGACTCTCTTCTTCATATACTCGACGCTTTGAAAATCTTCTCGCTGCATATAACGTTACGATGTGTACTCGTAATCGGATTAATCAGAGCCGGAACGAATTCGCAAATCCGACGACACCTGATGCATCGCGTGTAGCTCTTTTTTTCGTCGTTCTTCTTTTAATGAGTTTACGATCGGACGAGATTATCCTCGTAGTAAGTTCAATTCCCAGTCTTATTTTACTGCTTCTTGTCATAATTGAACCTTTCAGAATTCAGTAAGGTCGTAAAGTACCAATTTTTAGTTACAAATGCGGCATTCGATATTTCGATAAATACGACGTAAATGAAATCGGTCTTCATTTTTTGACAAATATGCTGTTCTTCGTGAAATTTCATATTGAAACAATATCTAGTGCTCGTTAAGAAATGCTCAAAAATTACAAAAAGATAATCATTTTACTTATTCCTAATAAGTAAAACAATAAAACTTATTCCTAATGATATAGGTAATAAGGAAACAGTTTATTGTTGTTGACTTCACAACTGGGAAAATTATTTTTATTTTCTAAGCATTTTCAATACGTATAAGATTAGTAATAAGTTCACTCGAGTCAATTTAACGTGCAAATACTCGAGTTATCGATCGCCAAATTACAGCCAATTGATGAACGTGTGAATTCCGTGACTGCAAGTCCGTTTTCATGCGGCGTCTGGTGATTGGCAGAACTTCAATCGATGATGCTCTTCGGAATTTCTTGCGCCACCATATTCTTAATAAGCCCAGGCATCTTCGAGGCATCCAATATTTGCGATATAATGACGGGGAGATCTCAATTAAGAAAACAAAGATCGAAATGCTATAGCCAAGGGTTAAAAATATCAGCAATTGCTGTGTCAGTAGAGAAATTCTTGGTTTTTCATCATCCGAGCATTCAATACGTGCGTTCTCTTCAAATTTTTTAAAATGTAATTGTACATTAAACATATCCCATAATGCTTTCTCAACTCCTGTTTGTTGCATCCTCAAAAGCCACTTGTCGAAAGAGGATCGATAAGGTGATCCTTTGGGCAATTCAAATCCTCGGGGATCTGACGTGAAACAGGGCTTAGCGAATTCAAGCTTTTTCTTTACACATTCGTTAAACTTCACGTACTCCCTCAAGAATGACATATTAAGTAAACAAATTTCACTCCCCTCTAAGGCAGCAGCAATGCATTCCCCGCTGTATTTTTCGCCGTGATGAAGTTTTTCAGTCAAGTTTGTAGAAGCAAACGATTCACCGTAAAAAACGTCAAAAATGAACCACCAGTCAACTGTACTCAAAGGAAGATTGGATCTGTCCAAATCTTCGATGGATTTGTATTTTTTGTAAGTGACCTTCCGGGTTGTTATTTCAGTCAACGCATTGTAAATTGTTGATGAACAAAGAACGGAAATCGTTACTAGCGTAATGTACAGTACTCTTTGAAGATTGTGACGAGCTTGTCGTGTTACAGAAATTCCTAATAGAATGCAGACGACGTTCCACATGTCCCACAGGCGATCCTTCAGCTTGAATACTCGCTTGAAAATCCAGAATGCCAATACTAGAAAGAAATAAAATACATAACTCACGAGGACGTTTGGATTCATAGCAATGATGATTATAGGCTCTTTCCGAAGAACCGGGCAAATTTCGTCCATCGAAATCGTTGTTGTTCTCAGAAGCATTGTCGGCTCGCCGAATAAGCTTGCTGAAGTCGTCAGCAATATATCTACTGTTTCTTGAAAGCACGGATTTTCAACAAAACTCCTCGTATCATCTTCAAATATTTCCCAGGAGATGATACACTTTCTCTCGTACTTATCGACTGTATGGAGAGAAGCATTAAATCTCTTGATAAGCTCTTTCCCATAGTTAAGGAAGAATTCGTTTCGAAAGTCTGAACTATGATTTTGATATGTTTTAAGCTTGTAGCCATACATGTCGTCCAGCTTATTTGGAAATAAATCTACGAACGTTGCAGGCCACTCCTCTCGCGTGTATTTCTTTGTGAAAGGATTCAACTGATGAATTAACGGCACATTTCGTATTTTCTCCAGTTTCGTGACATTCTCTATGAATTCGACAAGGGTAAAGTCCAATAGCTTGTTTGACCAGGCAAAGTACATCAATTCTTCCATGGTGTCACTCAGTCTTGAAACTGGTGATAAGAACAAAAATTTTGGATGATAATGGTGTGCTATCATTTTTTTAGCAAGCCTGATCAATTGTCTGGAATGTTCGATAGTATCGTTTGAATCACGGATGAGAACGAAAAATGTCGCCCCCATGTCCACGGGATGTCGTCTTCCATCGCTGTCGGCATAGGTGCAATTCGAATCAATCTCTTCATCTTTGTCGACGTTTAGCCTCAAAGTTGGGATTCCCTTCGTCAGTTTCGAGAGTAAATTCTGCACCATTTGACTCTTAACATATTTTCCACTGCCCAAATTTGTAACAGCGTAAACTTGATAGTAGCCCGAATCTTCGACGATGTATTTGGCCACATCGTCCACCCAATTTGATTGAACAGATTTTTGAATCAGCAGAATTGAAAAAATATTACAAAATATTTTGAGTGAATACATTTTTTTCACTCTTGTTCTGCGTTTGAACTGACAGTGAGCAGAAATATCTTTGTAACAAAGTGTACACGTTTTTTACTGACAATGTAAAACTGAAAGTAGACGCCCAATTTCATATATTCGTTGGTAGAAAGGTATTCAATTATTGATGTTATACATATTTGACGAAAAAAATTTTCTTTCTCTGCGAGTAACATAGTATTTGTAAAAAACATGCAAAATTTTACGTATTTTCGGCAGACAAAACAGAAGATTGAAAATGCATTTTTTATTTAATGTGTATGGTTTCCTGGTAAAAAGAAGGTCAAAATAATTTTCGAGTCCTTGACACGTGTAACAAGCGCATAGAAGAAAAAGTAATCCATCAACGCATTTTTTCCGGTTACTCGATAAAGAGACGAATTGAAAAATACTTTTTAGAAATTTCTATTTCGTAATAATTTAACCTCGTTAAAAACACCTGCCAAAATGTGGAAAATGCATTTTCTTATTTGTCTGAAGACACGGCAGTGTCTTGACGCCAAGTAATGAAAAATACGACATATATAAACAAGTTCAGGATCATCAAGATGCTGCCGTATATTCTTACAGTATAAGATTGGATGAATCCGATGTTTCTCAACTTTGTTTCTATTCGCTTAATCCCAAAACTGAAGGTCCCAATCTATAGAAAATCATATCTTCTTTCGAATGGCGATGGATTCATCCCGATCCATTCACCCATTGCCTCGCCTCCGCGGTGCACAATGTACTATTCTGTTAATTATAATTGTAATGAAAAATTATGAAATTACAATATAAAATAAATACATTGACTAGTCACAATATAAGGTGATAATACATAAACCCTTCAACCACCTGGAAAACAACGAATGTGTTTTGAGTATCATTAGAGTATAAAATTCCCGATTGCCATTATGAGATTTACGTACTATAATACATTTAGGGAACGCAATTGACAAAAGTTTTCTGATTGATTACATTTTTTCATTATATCAATAATTTTGAACCATAAGCTAATCCTAATTGTTACCATTTCTCTACCACTCATATGTCACATGGTAGGTATCGTAACTTTTAGAAGCGATCCAGACTTAAGAAACTTTTTCGTGTACCCGCGTATAATACTTCATAGATAATCAGCATTCTATAGTGAAAGTTCGTTGATCTTTGGGCGCGAGATTTGCATCGCTGATGTGAATATGATTTACGCTCATAGTCGCCACGTTACACCGGGGCCATATAACACCGCGTTAAAAGAAAAACATGCGCGCGTACTCGTCGCCGGCTCCGCTCAAGCGATGTCTTAATCCACGAAGAATGAGATAAGTATTTGCGTAAAATGCGCTTTATAAATTATCCATGCACTTTGATATTTTACGTATTTCATGAATTTGTCAAAATTGTTTCAAAAGCAATGAATTCTGTTAGATTCCTATTGTAGAATTTTAGTACATCTAATTAAAAAATAATGAAATAGTTAAAGATAAAAATAAACATTTATTATGTAAATTCAGTGAACTTTCAATATTACTTTTACAAAGATGAATAACGTGATTAAAAATATTACTTTGAAATTTGCAAATTGAAAAGTTGTAAAATATGTGAAAGTCGGGAAAATGAACACTTAATATTTTTCCTCAGATGGGAAATTATTCGTTAAACGGTGCACGAGTTGATAAATTTTGTGTGCAATTTCTTCGCAAATGTTGTACAAGTCGTTAAATTGTATATTAGAAAACGGGGCGTGGTGTTTTGCTGCGATTGTAAGTAAAACGGTGAATAACTCGAGCAACCAATCGTCGAGATATGTGATGCGAAGGCATATAATTTACGATGTCTCTCTTCATCTCTCTTTATCCCTCGTCTTGATAGAGAACGGGAATTGAAGCGGCAGCGTCGATTACTTTTCTGTCGATTTTTCCACACACACGTAATTGCACGGCACGTAATACGCGAAACTGAAATGTGTACGTAAAACGAGGTACGAAGATATTTTAATATGAAAATCATCGTCGTTTCCCGGCACGTGAACGATCACGTGAATTTCGCGTTGCGCGATCGACCGACTTTTCGAAATAAATTACGTTTCCTGTCATTTTTATTTAGCCGCGGGGAGAAACTGATTTAAATTGAACCTTTTAATTAATGAGTGTTCATCATCAGAAAATCCGATGCTTAATAAAAGAGACCTGAAGAGTTATAATAACAAAAATATAATAAAACACGTTCGTTCGTTTTTGCAGTATAGCAAATGTCGGATACTGTTACGTCCTGGAAAGCTCCGAGGGACGCGCCAGAAGGGTTTTCGCCCCATTTTAAATCTATATAGATAGATTTAAGATTGGGGCCAGTTGTTGATAGAAAGAAACTTATCGGGATACTCCAAAATTCAATTCTCATTTTTAATTTTCATCATTACGAATCATCATGGTTCAGTATAGTTCCCTCACCTCCAATTTGATCGGGGGTGAGGGAAATCGGTGGTGGGGGTTGTCCTACCATTAGCCTTTAGCCATTCGCGTCGCTCGGCCCCCACTCCAAAGATATCATCGGTTAAAATTATGGTAATATTTAAGAATAGGTACCCCACCCCCATTTGGGGTGAGGGTGGGGGGAATGATTAAGGGGAAACCCCTTATCAAAATCCCCCCACATGGACCTCCCCCGTCTAAAAATATAAAGCGTGGAAGTTAGGGAAATGGTAACTCTATAGACGATCGACTTTTCCAATTTTTCATGTAATGTACGTTTTTGACAGTGGGGGGAGGGCTGGGCCCCATCGAAAGCTTCACGCCTGAACACCACCAGGAGCTGCACACCTAAAGCCCGGAAATGTGGTCTAGATATATAAAGTCTCGGCATCTCGGCGGCAACGACCACATCATTTTAGGCAATTTTCCAAGAATATCGATTTTTTGCTTATAAAAAATTCAAAGTTGATAGAAACCTTCTTCCCCCTCTATGTTATCATTATTTATCATAGAATATAACCATTTATCGAAAAAAGAAATTCTCGAGCCATTTTTCGGAAAAGTCGCTAAAGTACAGAATTAACAAATTTTTTTATTAAGGTTTATTATTTTAAAACGATACAAACAATGATATTATGTCGCGGGAGGTGAAATTCCCTAACTTCCTCGCTTTATACCTTTGGAGGAGGGGGCGAGCGACGGGTCTATGTGGGAGGGTTTTAGTGAGGGGGTTCCCTTTAAACTATTCCCCCACCCCCCGACCAAATTGGAGGTGAGGAAACTATACTGAACCTTTACCTTTATTTTCACTTTTGATAATTATAGTTCTGAGAATGCACTATGGAAGCCCACGACTAGATTAGTCGGGCCTCCAGAACAGACTTACTTTTTCCTTCGAGGCCTCTACTTTCTCGCACCAGTAGTAAATTTTTCTAATTTTACAAAAGTAATCGGTGTGGGATGACTCAGAGTCCGTCCTCTCACGGAAGGTGGATATGCTGAGTCGAACAAATGAAACTTCAACAATTTCATATTGAACTCGGCTACGCACAATACAAAAAGGAATAATAAAATCACATCAGATATGACTGCAGGACGTAACAGATACCTTTTAACTTATATCGATTAAACTGTAGTTTTTCAATATAAAATTTTGATTTCGATTTTGAATCAAAAATCACTGATTGCGATCAGAATCGATATATCGGTAAAACTGCCTGATTTTAAGTATAATTTATGAATTAAATTCTCCGCTATGCGGGGACGGTTTTCGCGCGGTTCTCCTTGAATCTCGCGTTCTGTCCTCGCGAGAGGAAAAAACGCAAAGTCAAGAATTTCCAAGTGATTCTGGATACACGTGTGTACGTATATTTACCGAGATCGGAGGGTATGAAAGTGGTCATGTAGGCTGTAAGTGAGCGGGAAAGAGAGATTCCTCCCTTGATCGGGTGCGTGAGATCCCTCGAAGAAACGCGAGTTCCTCTTTCAATCTTTCCGCGCGCGTATAATACCCGCACGGTCCAACGGACTCGATTCTTTTTCCCTCCTTTCCCTTCATCTCCGTCGTCCACCTCGTCCCTTTATTTCTTTATTTACTCTTTTTTTCTCTCATTCAGCCTTTTGGTCGCTCCCGGCCAGTGGAGCAGACTGCTGGTCGCCAATCGTTCAGGAATCCGCATTCAAACTCTCTTTCTCCGCGCTCTCCTGGTTGCTCGTTTCGCAAGGAATCGCGATTGGCGGCGTCCCGTTTCGCGCATTAAAAATGTATCAATCTAGCGAGAGAGCCTTCATCCCGAATATTTTCGCGTTCAATCGTGTCTGTCACGCCTTCGGGGGAAAAGGAACGCTCGCGGAATGCTTGCTCGTAAAGAATAATAACGCCGGGGATGTCAACCAACGCTTTTAACGAATAGAAATCTTTGCGATTTCCAGATCGCCAAATGCTTTATTTCGATCCTACTCAAACTCCGCGGAATCCGCGAAACTTTTTTGTTTATCCATTGACGTCGTCTTCCGCATTGATTTATTCCCGAGACAACGTTCTTTGCGATTTTGGATCGTTCATCTCCATAACGAATTCTTCTCCTTTTTCTGAGATCTTTGGTAGGATTTATACGTTGTGAAACGTACAGTCATTCATGATTGATCATCATATTGGTTGGTACATCGACCTTACCTTGCAATGATCATTTTTGGTTAACGAAATAGTCGAAAATTGGAGTATTTATAAAATAAAATGTCTGAAAGAGACTACTAAAATCTATATATGTATTTCTAGACTTATATAATCGAATACAGGCATCGTATCTTTCTTAACTGTAAAAAATGGCCTTAATAACAAAATAAGAACTGCGGAAACGAGCTCTCTCCACAAACTAACACGCATGAGCCACTATCGTAATCCGATGTTTAATCCGAGAAATATATGATACATTGTACGAAAAAACCAATATCCAACCGATAGTTACGAGAATGAAAGATCTAACAAAAAACTTTGCAATAGCCCAAGTGGATGATCTGACTCCATTGCTTACAGTACATGCGCCTTACAATAAATCGACAAAACATTTACTCAAGGTCATCATTCCTAGACCAACTTCAATCATTTGTAGTGCGATCGGTTTTAGACCTACTGTTAAGAATTTCACGAAACTTGGCATATTGATACCTTATAATAAGAATAATGAACCAGTTAAATTTTTTTGAAAATGTAACTGGTTCATTATTCTTAATCTATCTTAAGGGGTTACATCTAGTCATCGGCCGAAAAAAGCACGTTTTTTTGAAATTTTTTTTGGGAAAATGATTACAGTTTTCGAACTGTTTCTTTTTTCATAGTAAAGGGTATGTTGTTTACTATGTTTTATAATTTTTCTAGTGTAAAAGATTCACAAATAGAGCAGATATAATATATTTTACGGACCGCTGCCCAGAAAAAGGCCTTCCACGGTGGCCACTATAACTTCTACACCGATCATCAGAAATAAAAAACCAAATAGATTAAGTTTTGATATTGTATTATCTAGTCTTTGATCGAAGGATTTGATAAAATATCAATTTTAGAAAAAATGGTCGGCGGTTGAAAGTGAAAGTCTAAATTTCTTCGAAAAAATCACTTCATTTTCCTCGATATAAAAAAAACTATGCATCGAAAAAAAATC
>JAPYYX010001678.1:0-22401 GCA_030522605.1 Cremastinae sp. B BG-2022a
CGAGCTCGGAGTTCGAGTCAGAGTGGGGGTAGAGCTCGAGCGAGAAATAGGGGAACCGTGCTTATTGCAACCGTGCTTATTCGTAGGTTGCACTGTATCAGGGAGACATAACGATGGTGTGACAGGAAAAAAACGAGGACCTTCAACGGCGAATTGACATTTTAACGGAGAAAAGTGACAGCATAAAAATGAAGCGTGAAGTCGGCCAAGACCCAAAGCTCAACGATTTTTCTTCAAGGCATGCAGACACGCGAGCTCTCGCACACGCGCTCTCATTCTTTCATCCCTTTTATCCTCTATAATACGCGTCACGATTCTCACCCCTTTACATCGTTACTCTCAATTTTCATTTTTAAAATCATTTTCATTCACAAACAACCATTCAGCGGATTCGAAAAATCACTCGAAACATTCACTCAGCCAGGCGAAACGCACTTCGTTTTCTTCTCCATTTTTTTAGTTTTTCAATTAATTTATGTATATATTTGTTTTATATATATTTATATAATTTACAGAACTCCGACTAGACACAGTTTGATTGTTACATTTGGCAATTCGGCAGCACTTACGAGTTCAAGCTCCTTTTTATTTATTTGTTTATCCTTATTTTTCCTCTCACCCTTCGTTCATTATTTTTCTTCCTAACGATGGATCGAAAGGCGACGAAATTTTAGAGAACATGATCGAAAATATTTCGAAATATCCTCCCATTATTTTCTTTTTTTCTTTTCTGACGCTTCGAAACCATTCTCATCCCTCGAAACGATCCCCATCGCTACCAGTTTTCAATTTTTTTTTCCTTCCTAAATTTTTCTTTTTCCTTAGGATTTTTAATTCATATAGAAATTTACCTCGTACTCTCTTTCTTCGCGTAGACAACCTTAAAATTTTCTTTTATCTCGACGCACGGTTTCTCCCTTCTTTTCTTTTATCTTAGCGTTATTATATACACCTAGCTATGGTACAGTTTTGACACAGAGGTCACCTCACTATAACGCGTATTACTCGTGTGTTTCTGTCTGTGTATATATACATATATATTTATTTTTTTCTGCTTCGTTATTTCTCCTTTTCCTCGGACTCTACGCGTATTTCCCGGGGGGCACCCTCGCCAGCAAGGGGCTGCGCAATTTTTTACTTGCTTCCACTTTCTCACCGTCTCTCCTCCCCCTACCCTTTATACATATAAATAAATTTATTTCTCGCATGTATAAGGTGTCCTAAAAACGGAAGTCATCAATGAAGAGACGGATGGACAAATTTTAAGTCGTTGAAAATAATTTTAACGTCTCTCGATAAAAAATGATCACAAGTATAATCGACGATTCAAGCCAGAGGGCAACGTGTACCATTCATTGAGCAAGCAATCACGCAACGTGTGAGCTTTCGTGTAATTCTCGTTATTTTACTTTCGCTTCGAAATATTTCATTAAAAGTATGAACATTTTTTTTTCTCGTCTAATTTCTCAGGAATCTCGTTCTTTCAGTTTTGACGCCGGAGCTTCGGAACACCCTGTATACACAATTTCACCTGTGCATATTATTTATACATAAAAAATATACACGCGATTATTTATTTACTTTTTTTTCTCATTTTTGGGTAACAAATTGTATTCTCTAAAAATGGTCGGAAACTCAGGAGAGCAATGCGCAGCCCCCGCCGTTCGTATTTAAAAATAAAAGCGTGAACAAAAAACGATACAAATAAAAATCACGAGCTCCTTTTTTTTATTCTTCATTATTTCCCCTCGACTCTCCTTCGGATTTTCGAATCCTATTTTTGCGGCTTCCTCAGTCCGAGAGTTTATGGTAACACTTTTTTTCCCCTTTCTTCCTCGACTCGTTTCCTTCTCCATTTTCTTTTATGTCTCCCATTTCTCTCGCATTAAACTTACAATTACCGTTAACGGAATAATAGAACATGAACACGCACACCCAAGACTTTACAGCGACATACACGAATTTTTACTTTTGTAAACCCCGATGTTACTTTCTTCCGATTTTTCAGACAACCCGAATCAATTTTACCTACTTTTTCAACGATTCCCTTTGTTTCGGCACAGAGGCAACTATGATCAGAATGTGATAAAATTTTGACAGAATGTTCTTTAACATAAAAATACGTGAACATGATTTTTTTCAAAATTTTCATCTACGCAGTTTTCGAGTTATCGAAAAAGAAAATTGTCTTTTTTCTATTCAATATAGCTACAGACTCAATATCTACGTAGACGAATATTTTTTGGGAATTTATATCCGTTTATTTGACAATAACGAACATTGTTTCCATTTTTTTATTCAATTCTGATCATTTTTCGTTTCCGTGGCTGTTTTACGCGTTAATTTCTTCAGTTTTGTGACAACTGTACCGAAACCCCTGAACTCATTTCCGTCATACTTCGATATTATTATTCTGTGGACTCCAGTTTTTTTTAACTTTTCGCGAAACATTTACACATATATAACAGTTTTATTATTTTCTTGCGTTTTTCGTTTCTCTTCGACTTTTTTTTTCTATTTTATTTTTCGTCATTCTTTGTGCGTTCATTGCACTCGTCGTTGGCCAAGCGTTATGCGAGGTTTTTCTTCCTTTTCTATCGCGTCGAAATTCTCTCACACGGCGGAAGAACCCACGATTCTCGCTTTTTATTATTATTATTATTGTTTGCTTTTCCTTTGGTTTCGCAGCAAATTCTTCGCCAAAGGAATTCCGTTCGCTTTCGACGTCGATTTTCTTCGAAACGCGATACACCTTTTTACCTCACTCTCTCTTGTCCGTACTCCGTTTTCTTAGTACCTCGTTTTTTTTTCTTTTTTTTGCTGTAGCAGCTGCTAGAAAAATGAGAGCTTACTTTGAAAAAATTCATGTGTATGCCCATCGATTTATCGATTTCTCAGGCACGGAAAATGGCCATTTTGGAAAAAAAGTTTGTTTTGCTATTGGTATGATTTATTATTGGAAAATACTTCCACGAGGTTGAAATAGAAAAAGCTTTTTTTCTTAGAGACATTTTTTTTCAGTAGACTCATTTGACTAGCACTGAGCACAGAATTTGTCGAAACATTTGTTTAAAAAATGCGCATGTGTTACATAGAATACCAAAGAAAATTATTTTAGTGAAGAATTTTTCTGTGAGAAATTCTTTTTGCTTCGTTCAATCGACGACAATATTCAGCGTCGTTATTTTTTTAGTACTCTCGAACCACCGTTACGTTCGTATAAAAATAATTGTCTTTTCACAAAGCGGATCGATCGTTAATTCACTTTTCTCGTTCTCTTTGTCATTTTGATATATGTCTCGAGCAATGGACAAAATTAGTCACTGAAATTCCAATAACTTCTTTTTTTCTTCTTCTCTATATCACACGTACAACATTCACGTGGACGTAGAAAAATATTTCCAATTTTCAATGACAAAGTTAGAATAACAGAAATATTTCTATAAATAAAAAGAACAAACTTGGTTTGCAATAAAAACATTCAATTGAAATATAATTGTTTCTCGTCTCTAAAAAATACTCAATATTGAAATGGTTATGAAAAAACAAATGAAAAATTAATTTCACGAAACGGAACAATGCGAAGTGAAAAAGGCGAACATCTTCGTTTTTTTTTCTGTCTCGATTTCGCTCGGCTCATCATCTCGGCACAGATCCATTGCAAAATTTCCATTAAATCTAATCAAAGCCACGTTCTGACTTAATTTCGATCGGATTCGTTTTCGCAGAAGAGAAATCGTCGCGGAGGAGTCGGAAATCGATCGATTGAGGATTCACGTCAAAAAACGACATTTCTCGAACGCTGCTCTTTTTTTTTATTTCCCTCCTTTTTGCTCATCATCCGACAGATTATCCGGTCTCGTTCGAAGACCACGGTCTTCAAACGCGAGCCGCTGGACCCAAAGAACGGAAAAGAGAGCGCGGAGCGAGAGGGAGATCTGGTGCGCTCGTCGCATCGTGACGCTTCGATTATGCAGGCTTAAGCTGGGTTTGCTTCCGTTTTGCACGACGTTTAAAACGAAAAGGAAGTCTGGCGCGAGTCCTCGTAGTCTTCGTAACCGGAAATCTTCCTCTTTCACTCTTTATCCCTCTTTTCTCTCTCATTTCCTCTCACTGCATTTCTTTTCCTATTTTTTCATCTCTCTTTTCCTTCTCAGCGTCTTTTCCTTCAGAGATTCTCGGCGTTCCTGATATTAAAAATCTTTGATGAATCAGGACGAGACTGGAGCTTCTCTCTGCGCTTGATCCTATATGCTTTCTCTTTTCTGGTTTCGCTCGACAGTAAAAATAAAAAAGAATAAATAAAAATTAAGATCTCGACACTACAAAGAAAATGATACGAGGTGAATTTTTTTTTTTTTTTCGTAAAAAACGTGAATTTGTGAACACCGATCGACGTCGAAAGCTCGAGTCATTTTTTCTCCTGGCTTTTTCGTTTGTTTGTTAAGTTCCCGGGGACTTTTGTCGTTCGCGTTTGATCATTTTACAATTATACATTATTACCGTTACGTGTATATATTTGTATATATTTATTTTCATATATTTATAATTGTGTGAGTGTTTGTGTTTCTTTTTGTATAATATAAATCTAGAAGAGTGTCTCCTGAGACCACATTGGTGGCGTCGTGGACAGGGGCGCTGGAGGTCGGTGTCTTAACTCGATTGGCGAAGAACACGGTGGCGATCCTGCGCTGCTCTGACTGCTGCTGGTTGTCGAAGATATTGCTGGTGACCTGGACAAATATCAAAATTCTCGATAACTCTGACACTTTTTTTTCAATTTGTTTTAAAATCGTTTTTTAAACTGTCAAATATGTTATCGCATATGTCGCAAGGCGTTGACACAGAAATTGTCAATATTTGACATTTCTGTTTCTGCCATAACTTTTCTTTTATTACGTGTTACAGGTCGATGACCCGCGATAGCTCGTGGTCTGATATCATCGGAAAATCGAATTCTCGTTTTTTATCATACGTTCTGTATAAACATTCTGCTTGGAGCCAGTTAGATCTTTCCAATTCCGTTTGCTCTTTCGTTTGCGCTTTAAGTATTTTCGGGTCACCAACCTCTTTGAATTCGTTACTTCAGAAGGAACTTTTCTAGCGAATGCGTATCTTCAAAGTAAAATAAAAAAAAATTCGACCATTCGCAAATACAAGATGGAACGATATCGATCAAAAAATTAAAAAAAAAATTAAACTACATAAACTCAAAAAAGCAAAAACGTAAAAAAGAAACTCATAAGCTCAGATCTGTTTGCTAATTACAAAAAGAGCTATAAAGTATCAGTGTCGATAAAGAACAAAATAAAAAAGAATTCGACGATTCGCAAATACAAGATGGAACGATATCGATCAAAAATTAAAAAAAAATTAAGCTACATAAACTCAAAAAAGCAAAAACGTAAAAAAGAAACTCATAAGCCTAGATCTGTTTGCTAATTACAAAAAGAGCTATAAAGTATTAAAGTGTCGATAAAGAACAAAATAAAAAAGAATTCGACCATTCGCAAATACAAGATGGAACGATATGGATTAAAAATTAAAATAAAAATTGAATTACATAAACTCAAAAAAGCAAAAACGTAAAAAAGAAACTCGTAAGCCCAGATCTGTTTGCTAATTACGAGGACAACTATAAAGTATTAACGTGTTAAAAAAGAAAAAAATGAAAAAAATTCATCTATTTGTAAATACAAGATGAAACGATATGGATTAAAAATTAAAATCAAATGAACCTGAAAAAACAAAACCATAAAAAAATAATAAAATATACACAAAAATATGCATAAAAAATTATTTTAAAAAATAAAAATATAAAAATGGATAACAATACAGACCTGGGTGCTTCGACAGAGGCACTGATGGTCATGCAAACCTGGCACGGATCAGCGCCAGCTCGTCGTCTGGGTACACAACCGGCGCAACCGTTCCATTTCTCCAAGGGACGCTTTTTTCTCGGCGGAACGCGGAGGAATCTTCGACAGCTCGGCCCAGGAGCATCGGAGTCCGTCGAGAATCCGGAAACCTCGTCCTCGGTACCGAGTGACTCGTTCTCCTCGTCGAGGAAGACGGAATCCGAACCTAGCGATCTCGAGTCCGGATCCGGCGGATCAACGCTACCCATCGAGGCCAGAGGCGCTCGCCGACCGCACGTTCCACCCACACCGTACAAGCCAATTTGACTTCCGCATGGCGATAAATCTGGCGTTGGCTGTATTACCTGTTTTGAAAATTTTTTTTATTTCCAACTATATTTATTTATACATTTAAATTATTTATTTACATTTTTGTATTCATTTTTTACAATGATGATCTATATTATAATAATTTAAGTAACGTTGGAGTTGATTAAAATTCAAGCACTATTGGAAACATATTCTCGAGCATGACATTCTTTCAATGATAATGTCGGATTGAATAATTTATATTTCATAATTCAATAATTAAAATTTATAACGGATTGATGAAGACGATTTTTTAAAAATTGAAATTGAGTGAAGCATGTATAGACCCTATTTAAAAAATCATAAAAAATTGCTGAAATTTTGGCACATTATTTATGAATACGTTTAAGAATTCTCTTCCAAATTTGGAAACGATCGACTGAATGGTTCAATAGATATTTAATTCTCAAGTCGACCAATTTCACGTTGTCTCTAATAGAAAATTCACAAATTTGATTTTAAAAATTATTCAAAACATTAGTTTTTGTTCATATTTTTTTTTCTACCATTGACACACACAATGTTCAAAACCGAGTTAAAACAAATTTATCTGAAACTTTTATTTTTTAATTGTTTAAAGAATAAATAATATGAAAATTGTTAATAAAGCGTTAGCAACGTATCGAGTATCATTGTGAATAACATAACGCGAAATTTCAATTTTCTAACAAAAAAATAAAGGTTAAATTCTAACAATTCATTATGAAAAAGTAACTTTTGTCAAGGATAGTACGGCCTGTACATCCTTAAAGTAGTTCTGTCATTTTTTTGTTTTCTTGGGATTTTATTGAAAATTTGCACAATCCTTCTTTAATATGACCTGCATACGTGTGCCAAATTTTAAAACGTTTCACCACGTCGAAATCGCGATATTTATTGTTAAAAATCACAATTTTTAGTTCTCTCCCTAAGAGAGAGAGAGCACGTGTTAAATATTGTGATTTTTAATCCTAAATATCTTGACTCCTAGATCGTGAAACGTCTTGAAATTTGGCATGGCTCTTTCTAGTACTTGAAAGAAGTTTCCTTTAATTTTGAAAAAAAATTGTAAGATTTTTTTTTCATGATTTTCTTACATATGTAGAAACTCAACTCATTTGCAACAACTTTTCTTAATAAACGTAATCTCAAAACTCACACGGTACAAAGATAAACTGAGAATGAATTTTTGGATTTGACTGTATGTACTGACTGTACTTTAAATATATTGAATAAAATTTGGACTAAATTAAAAAATAAGAAAATATTAGCGGTACATTTTTTTTACCTGAATATCGATGGGATAATAAAGATCCCATGGTTCGTCGTAGGCTGCGTGACGCGGATAAGAGGAGGGGGGTGGCAAACAAGGCATTATCACAGCCGAGCTTCGCCGCTCGAGGTAACTGCTGCCCGTGCTGCTGCATGTTACTGAGCTGCATCTTCGGCTGTGATTGTCCGGCGGGGCGAGTCGGGATTCCCTTATCGGAGGTGCGAGCAGAGAGTCGTAACCGCCACCGACCGACGCGAATCGCGGTGCTAACATCGGTTGATTCATCTGTCATCGGCGTAAATTCCATTAAATGAAAAAATGACTCGTCGCTTAAAATTCCCAAATTAGGTAATTTTTTTATTTTTCCGTTCAAATTTTGAAAAAAAAATATTAAAAAAATATTACACGATCCATAATAAATATTGTAAATTTGACATTCTCATAATTTTAATTTCAATGTTAATATTTTCAGTAATTTGAACAAATTTTTTCTATATTGAAATTTTCATATTTATATTAAAATACAATTTTTATATTGAATTTTTATATTATTATGAAAAAAAAATTCAGCTCGATTTGAGCCCCACTTCGGAATATTTTCCTAACACAATTTTGATATTTGATGGTTTTTAATGCAATTAGATAATATAATTTATGTTTTGAGAATTGAAAATAAAATATTCATACATTTTTTAATTATTTTGTTACACAAAGTATCTTAAAAAATGAATCTTATTGACAGTTGTCGGTATTTATTTATAGGTGGGGTAAGTAAATAAAGCGATGTACCTCGATGCAGAGCGATCTTCTCGGACCTCGTCCAGGACGTGGGGGTAACCTCGCAATCGCTTCAAGCGCAGCGGCGAGTGCTCGTTCCTCGGCCTCAGCTTCCGCAACTGCTGCAGCAGCCGCTGCGGTCAGCCGTGGATCCTCGAGCTGCTTACTCGACTTGCATCTGCAATTTACATTTGCTTGGTCAACGGTCATGTTCTGCCTGTTTCACCGGCTATTCCACTCACGCTTCTACAACCCAAGCACGATCCGTTACAACGTCTTCATTATTTTATGAGGAAGCGGCCGAGATTTCACAAATCGGAAACAATTTATTTTTCAACGGACGTTTTATTGAGTAATTGGAAAAAAATATTGATTTTCTCTATTTGTTATTTTTTTAAATTCTTAAAAACAATTATTGTTCAGTATCGATGTTCCAAATTATTTATTTACGATTCGAGAATGCATTTTAGATCAAATTATAATTTGATGACCCTAAATGACCCAAAAATAATTATTTTTGGTTTTAGGGTCTTTAATTTTTTAAAGAATCTTAATACTTAAACGAAATGGGGATTTGATTTTTCATATTTACGCTCTCCAATCAATAATCACTTCGTTTAAACAAACAATCGTTTTATTTTATACAATTTTAAAAAATTAAAAAATTTTTTTTTTTATATTTAGCAACCAATTATGATGAACTCGAAATAGTATTGACGAATTACCTGCTTTTGTAGACGACTAGAAGTACCATAAGACCGAAAAAACCTCCGAGTGTGGCAGCTATTCTGACTCCTGTCATAACATCGTACGTTTTGTAAAATTCGATTTTGAGTTGTTCTCGCTCGGTGAGCGTCGGCGTCGCGTCCGGCAGGGACGCCGTCGACGTTGTACCCGTAGGACCCGTTGTCGAACTTGTTGTCGTACTCGTCGTTGTCGTCGCCGTCGTCGTCGCTGTTCCGGTCGCGTTCCTCCCGACGCTCCCCATTCCTGAAAAATTAAATCAAGGAACACCGTTTATTATTTATACATTTACATGTTCACAATAAATTAACGATTTGAAATTTTTCAATATATTTGATTACAATAAGAAAAATTATACGAGAAAAAAAATTTTTCGAACCTCATTCAATTTAAGAATGTCCGAAATCACAAATGATGATAAAATTCTGAAAATCTTCCATGTTTTTGTGTGAAGTATTTGAGAGATCGTGTACAAATATTTCGACGATTAAGAAGCTGGTTGCTGAGAAATTATAAATCACAAATTACACGCGGCGTGTGAAAACTGAAGTAAAATCGCAATTATTTTCTTATTATTTGATTGTTGCAAAAAATGGTGCTAAAAATATGAAAAAAATTACACTCGAGGAAAAACATACAAGAAGCATTGTATAATTTTTTCAACACATTTAGGAAGCTTGTTTTACAAAATGAATAACAAAAGACGAAGGACGTAGTTTTCATCGTTTTTTGAAAAGTAAAACAGTTTCCACTATCGGGATTAGATTGAGTTAAAAGTTAATCCTCACTCGTAAATTTTCATTAAAATTATTAAAATATATTATGAAAAATTTTTTTTACAATTTACGATTTTTTTATGATTAACATGCACAAATACGAAACTTATTTTCACATCAACGTTGTTACAATACGAATGTGAATATTTATCAATTCCGATAAAATTTAATAAAATTCAACTTTCGAATGGGGCGGTAGGTAGTCAACGTCCTTAACAAAATTCATTTCTTTGTTTCAATAATTTTATTACAAGCAAAATACGATGATCTACTTAAATACGATGAGCCCAAAATTATGGTAACCTCTCAATGAAATGAAATTGCTAAAACATAGAAATGTGAAAAATATCTATGTATATTATGCCTGGAACACTTTCAAGTGCAAATATAACGGAGGGTGATTTTATTCGGGGTAAAAGGGAAATCTAGTAAAACGCGAATATCGGTCGATTCGAACTTTTCCATCATTCGAAACAGCGGTGCACGATAAAAAGAAATCGTTGCGAAGGTCTATATGTGAGCATGAATAAAATAAAGTTCGAGCCCTATGTTTTCTCTTACTCGATCTCATCTCATTGAAGGAGTGAGTTTTCACATTTTCGCGAACGTACGAAACGAATTATGTATAAACTTTTTGAATCTAGTTTCGTTCTGGCGAGCCCCGACTCTTTTTTTTCCTCCACAACGTTTATTTTTCTTCCACTTTATGCTCGACTGTCAACGTCGGTCTTTGCATTATTTAAGCCCGCTCCTCTCCGTGCTCGAGGGAAAGTTTTTTCCGATTCACAATGAGGAACGATTTGATGCTTGATTTTTCAAAATGATAAAACGGATATTTGTACAACATGCGACTTTGTACGTCGTCGTGACTCCGAGAGGTCAAACAGGTGGATTCATGGCTGCTGGAGCTGGGATGCAGTTTCAAGCAGATACACGTATTGATTCTCCTTCAGCTTGCCTCGGAGCTACCTGGATGATACAATAAACCGATAACAGGAGCAACGAAATAAACGTTTCATGTAATTTTTCATTAAAGTCGTAATTTAAACAGTTTTTTTTATTCCGCTGCGACTCGTTCGAATGATCAATGTTTCCTTCATCGACGTGATATATATTACGTCATGAAAAATCGCGGGTTGCTCACGTAATGCGACTGGAAGAACGAAATTCACTTTTTCCGAACTATATTTTAATCAAACGGTTCTCACTTTCGTGTTTTCCGGAGTCAGGAGTAATTCGTGAATAATGGAAAGCGCTCGGCTCAAATGGGTAAAGGAAATGGAATAAAGAAGCAACGATCAAATTCACAGAGAAGTTTACGTATAAAAAACACGAGGGCGCTTTCATTTTTCGCGTTTGTTGCGTTGTTTTAAAAAAAATGAATAAAATTATTCTAATTCGAATCATTGTTCACTTTTTTATTATTTGTTATTATTTTATTACATTGTTTTATCGATTGATGTAAAATTTAGTAATAATTCATTTAATTTTTTTTCCATACTTCATGATTTATCCTCGAGGTTTGAATTATATCCAAAATCAAAAGTTACTGCAAGCTTGACCTGACCTGAATATCAAATGAAGTTACACGCGTTAAAGAAAATTTCAACCACGCAATTTTTCTGTCAATTTCGTAAAAGCTACTTTTTCACAAATTTCCCTTCCAATTTGGTTTTTTCTACCCTTTAGCATTCCAGTATGGAAATTTTTCGTCGGAATTTCGTCGGTATTATACAAGGAGAGATTATTACCTATCGGGAAAACGAGCGTGCTCGTATTTTCGACAATGTCGGGTGGATCCTCGCGAAAAAGAGTATTTATAAAAACGATAAAATTTCACAAAGTAATTGCGTCATTTTTTCGCGAAAATCAAGAATTTGTTCCATTCCGTACACGTGCCTGGTATAAAATTTCCAACACTAAGTATGTGTACAGTTAATAAAATTTAACGAAACTTTATCTAATAACCCGTGATGAAAAGTGTCTCTTGATATTTGGCCATTTATTAAACTTGCTTTCACGTCTGGTTATTAAAGAGTGCTACGAAAAAGGTGAATGAAACACAGGAATAAAACTTCCGCAGCTGTCTCCGGCTTGCAAAAAATGAGAAAAAATTTCGTAAGAAATCATATTGAAGATATTAAAGACATTAAATTCGTAATTAAAATTGGAGTGTATGGGTAATTTCCCCCTTTGGACCGAATTTTATTTTCAATATTTAACATACAAAAAATCAATCTCGCATATTCATAGCAATTATTGATAAATTTATACAAAATTATAAAAATTATTTTTTCAGTCGAGCACAAAACGACCTATACACTTTTTTGTGGAATGACTCTCGTTGATTAATCAGCGTATATTATCATTTTTTGTACATTTCAAATGCTTAACATTGTCACTGGAACAATGGAACATTATAAAATTGTATTGAAATTATGAAATTTTAGTCTCTAAAATTAAAGATTCGCTACAAAGTTTCGAGGTAATGAAAGAAATGCAGACAATTTGGAGCTTTGACGTATATTTGCTGTCTAATTTTGGCTCTGAACTTTTGGAGAGAAGTTGTTAAGGCACAGAGCACACAGAACACAGAGATATCTTGTTGAACATGACGTTGTTGCAAGGTTCCGTCTCTTCTACGAGACAAATCTACGTCTCTTCTACCAGGCAAATGCCCAGGTACGAAAATTCGCTTTGCACCTTTGCTGCGGTCGTGTGCTCGTGTACAATGAGCACGTGCCATATTACACGATATTAGATTTATACAGGTTTCCATAGTTTCTCCAGTTTTGTTCAACGAGGCCGTGACCTGAACATTTTACATAACGTTCTTTATTCTGAGCCGAGAGTCCAAAGTATACAAAACCATGAATTCAAAGTTTAAGGTGTTTCGGTACAGAAGCGACTATGAACAGAATGTGATAAAATTTTGTCAGAATGTTCTTTAACATAAAATACGTGAACATGATTTTTCAAAATTTTCGTCTACACAGTTTTCGAGTTATCGAAAGAGAAAATTGTCCTCTTTCTATGAATATAGCTATAGACTCCGTGCATAAGAACGAAAATGTTTTCATTAATAACTCAATATCTACGTAGACGAATATTTTTTGGGAATTTGCACCCCTTTTATTTAATAATAACAAACATTGTTTCCATTTTTTTATTCAATTCTGATCATTTTTCGATTCCTTATTTGATTCCTTATGTGTTAATTTCTTGAGTTTTCTGCTAACTGTACCGAAACCCCTTAAGGGCAATGGAAACCACGTGACCACCCAGATTTCGTAAATTACGGCTTTATAAATTAATAAATCATTTGTCATCAAAAATTGGACCGTACATCCGTTCTGTGGATCGAAAAGAGTGTATCACCGCTTTTTTGAACTGATTTTTTCAATATTGAGGGAAAAATCTGTAGAGAAAAAATTTCACTCGTGCCGACCCCTAGTAATTTTTCTCTACAGATTTCTCCCTCAATATTTGAAAATTCAGCTCAAAAAAGCGGTGATATATTCTTTTTGATTCAAGGAATGGCGATACGGTCCAATTTTTGTTCAATATTCACTTATTAATCAGTTAATATGTTATTTCCGAAATCTAGTAACTTTTGATTTCCATTGCTCTTAATATTAGATTCCATAGTATAGTAATAAATGACCATACTCAAGTCAGCAGCATGTACAATCGATGGCTGAGCGAATAATAATTAGAACTATGAACGGTAAACGTCCTTCCAAACAGTAGATAATTTGGATATCCAGCATGCCCTATTGTCCAGCGCTCTAAGCAAGGATCGTGCAGCTTGACACGACGGCCTGTCATTCTCATTTTCTCCCTCTGCCTCTCTTTGCCTATTTGCTCGATCCTTCCTGTTTCAATAGATCGGGCACTTTCCATGCCTCTCCTACCTCGATGGGTAAGGAGTTATCTTCGCCACGTCTGAAGGATCCGTTGATTAACGTACTCGGTAACTCAAACTCGCCGAGGCTTATCCCATCAACATCACATAAACTGCAAATTCTCTTGATACTTTGACGAGGTTGATCCTTCTCGATTACCGTCCTTCAACATTTTATGCTGAGTATACATATATGAATATATATGAACATAATTTTCATGTATTCATTTTTATTTTATTTTGTGAATTTTGTAAATCAATATCGACATACCGATTTATTAACCCTTAGCGGCCACACTGCACCCGGGCCACAGAGGGTAACTTATTGGCCCACGTTAAAAAAAATTAAATTGTGCACGATTTGGAGATGTTTTTAAACTTTCAATTAATTGGGTTATGTCCATCGACTAATTATTTATAATTACTATTTTTTATTTCATTTTTAATTTATAATTACTATTTTTTATTTCATTTTTAATTTATAATTACTATATTACTATTATTTAAATTACTTTTTTCAGAAATAAATTCATATCTCCGCCATTTTTAATATTAAGGGTTAAATCTTACGGGTGGTCCGTACAAGATATAAATGACAGTATTCGCCAATTTTTCAAAAACCATATTCATTTTGCAAAATTACCGGAGGAACTACAATCAAAATTTATTCGATAAAATTCATATTTCAGCTGATCTCTTTTCAAAATGTATTTTTGTCCAATTTTCTTCGTGTATCGTAACATCGAAGCTAAAGAGAGAACGAGTACACATCGGAGATAGATTTAGCTCCGTTTTTCCAAAGAAAGCTCGTAGTTTATTATGGTTGTTGCTAATCTCCTGAAAGCCGTCACCAAGACTATCCGTACTTGGCCCAAAGAGTCCATTACGGTGTAACGTGACAAATCCTCTCGGGAGATTCACGAAACTTGATTGGGCCGTTCACGAGTTTACGCTCCGACAGTTATCGCTCCGCCTCTCGCTTTCTCTCTCATCTCTTTGCATCGTGGCGTCTTTTCGAATGTACCACGAGTAACAAGTTCTGGAGGTATCGAGTGTATACGTAATTCTCGAGGGACATGACGACGTTGCGAGAAAATTCTCTGAAGAGGAAGCGCGCTTCTTCCTATCGATTCACACGGACACAGATGACGCGAACCCTCGGAGACATCTCCAAACAGAATGTTGAAATTAGATCAAAGGAGAAACCAAGAAAAGCCACGAAGAGATCGATTCATCAAATTGTAGAAATCTTTTTGGAAATGCGCGAGCTCATCCTGCAAACAGCCTGTTGCCAAGAGCTCTCGCCTCTCCTCTGTGCATTCACGTCGAGACAATGTGTTCTCGGATTTCTGATTAAATCTTCGATTCCGTACGATTCGGGGATGATGAGTTTTGGAAACGTATCAGCGGATTCGAGGAGCGAAGCTTGAGAAGAAAAAGCTCCCGAACGATCTAAACTTTAACACGTTAAACTTTTCGTATTACATCGAAAATCAACATTTCGGGTAAACATGTTTTGCTGAAGGGGACACTAACTTTTTATCGATATTTCAGAGATTGAGGAAATTGACACACCTTTTTCTTAACAGTTTGCACGACACTTGCTCTTAACTCCGACAGTAACATCGAATTTAATTTAATGTAATTTAAAAACAGTTATCAATATTTAATTTTGTGATTTAAAAAAAAAGAAAGTTTTGATTAAAATCGCGACTGATACGATGAGGTTTTCAAAAATTAACTTTGCACGATATGATTTCAAGCATTTCCTGACCATGAAATATACTAATTGATTGGATTTACTTCTGTCAGCAGCAGTCACGCGATTTCACAATTTAAAACTTCGACGAGGTTTATTTATTACACTGTACAATGAATTTGAGGATATAAAGACGAAATTCTGTATTTTTCAGTCAATTTTATTATACGCTCGATAATTTAAATATTGACATTCGAGACTCCGTAATTCAAGTATTTCTGAAGTCAAGTAAACTTTATCGTAAGCATGACGTTAAATTTTAGATAAAGCGATTTTGGCGACTTTTGCTTTGCCGACTTTGGCGACAGCAATTTTGCTCTGATTTTATCTTTTTATATTTCAGTTTTAAATGTGCATATTTTTTAATCTGTGAGAATTTTTTGATAAAGTATAGAGGGGATTCCACGCCATATCGGACGATTTGATTTTTTTTCTGTTTTTCGCCATTACTTGATATTTTTCAGTACCCACCGAATTTTGGGGGGTACTAAATTTTGGGATTTTTTTTTATCACCGGTACGAAAGATATCGAATTTTCAAAAAACCGCTCTTTCCATGGATTTTTGCTCATAACTTCTAACAAAATGGTTCAAATAGAAATTGTCATTCTATAGCAAATTTTTGTTTTTTAATGTACTTTTTGGAATTAAGAAAAAGTCATTTTTCTTCATTTTATTAATTTTTGTCACTTATTTTTCTCTTACAATGTATTTTTCGCACCATTCGATTTGGCGTGAAATGCCCCATAGATATCCAACTCTGCGAAACAACTTGTTTAAAAAAAATGTTAACTCTCCAATGTTATAGACTGATGAATTTCTGGAACATCTTGTACATTGAAATTCATCGTTCACATGAAAATGTATCTGCATAAGTGAAGTTGTATATTCTGAGATGACCTAGGAGGGTGTTCGTCTATTAAATGAGAGCGCGTATGCATGTATTAGTGGCCGATTTCTCGATGGTATAATCGAGGCGTGTCAGGGGAAGTTCAAAGTGGCTGGAGTTCTCGAAGGGTGACACAGCGTGACCGAGAACAATCGACGAGCGAACAGGTGTCGCAGTCATGCAGAGCGGAAGGACAGGATAGAAAGTGGAAGGACGTATAGCCGCATCTCGAGATTCCCGAGTCTTGTAGGAGAGAATCCGCCGCCCGAGCTTGTGATAAATGGAAATTCACTTCAACGTCAAATTCATGACAATCGCTGGCTTTCCTACTGACGTATACTATTCGATTAAATATCCATAGAAAAATAGGATACAGTTAAATTTAAAAATAACGAGCTCCATGCATGCATGAGATATAGTAGTACTATGAATTTATTGACAGGATTTTTTTACATTTTTATAAACTTATATAAATATATAATTTTTTTTATATATTATTTTATTTATTTTACTCAAGCCTAGAGTTGTAATTGAATTTCGTTCAATTTCAATTGTATTTGAATTTCATTGGTTGTATCTGTAAAAAACTTCCCATACAAGTCTATTAATTTTAATATACTTCATTTAATTTCTTTTTTATAGTGCACAATATTGTAAACATAGAATCGACTTGAAATTTTTTCTGTATTTTCTTAGACTAATTTGCACGAATCCAATTCGGTGTTTTTGGGTAACTTTTAGGAGTTATGCACGATACCTAAAATCCAAAAGCAGTGTATCAATTTTCAAACCCTATCAAATTTAAATTCCATTGAAATTATTAACGAAAAAAATTTCCAACAAAAGTGTATTAATTTTAATAAAAAATTATTTACAGTGTAGATCTATCTTCAAAATTGGAAAACATGAGAATTAGATGAAAATAGAAATGAACTTTATTAAAAATTCATAAGGAGATTAATAATTTTTGTCTTAGAACTTTCTCTGAGGACTCTTAGAACTTTGCTTCACCTTAAAATAATTCTGTTTCTTTTTACTTTCCTGTTAGTCTTAGTTGTTCATTGGTCCGAACTTTTAAACTCAGTGTTTCTTAATTTATTAAACTCCACTTATCAAAGTCAGAGCCCCGAGTTCGCAGCAAAGTCCTTAAGTGGTCGCAATCGGTTTCTGACAGGTTTGACTAAAGTTTGTTTACCATGAATTTTCCATACCATAAAATCTCCTTCGCTGCGAAATATCCGGAAGGTCTGTGATTTTTTTCTGCATTCGAGTGACGCTGTTTTCATGCAGTAAATTAAGTTACCAATTCGAGAAGCCGAGAGCTGAAAGAATTTTGTTTCGCGTGTTAGGAGCTCTTTAAGCTCACCCATATGAACGGCGTGTGCTCACAGATGTACAATGTCCCATAATCCCATAACGGATAGGGATAACATGAGCTCGCTCACGCTGTCAGGTATACAATAGATTTCCCCACGTGTCCAACCAGACCTTGGTTATTCACCCAATAAATGTTTCTTCAACGTAGCGGAAATCCCTTGTAAGTCTGTCACTAGCTTAGCGATATTTGCGAATTAATTCTCTACTCTCGTTCACTCGTTCATAAGAATTTTCGCTATAGTTTTTTTCCTTCAAAAACACTGCATGGAAACTTTATCGTGAAAAATGAAATGTATAGAATGCAAATACTTGAACATAAAATAAAACGGAACGTTGATTTTCGAGTAAATAATAAATTTAATCCAACCCATAGTTTCGAGGATGAAAGCTCAAACTTTGCAATAGCTCAAATGGATGATCTGTGACTGGATTGCTTGAAGTAGATGAGCCTTACAATGACCGACAAAATATTCACTCAAGAACATTTATCCTAGACAAACTACAATCTTTTAAAAACGATAATGAAATCCAATAACGATAACAAAAACTGCAGCATCAATCACTTCAAAAATAAAAAATAAAAGAAACCAAATGTAAAAAATAGAAACTTCGAGGAATTTGCCACGCAAGGGCTGAAGGGCCTAGGTCGACGGCTCTCGGTCAAATTTTATGTAATGCGTACCTGTGTAAATACCTTACAAATGTAATAAATGCATTTACTACTACTAATAAATTTAACTAAAAAATTATTAAGCACTCTCCATTATTCCCCTAGATTTTTAATTTATAGTAAAAAATTTTATATTTAATTATCTCTTTGAGTATAAAATTTATCAAATTTATACCTCTGAGAGAGCAAAGTTTTTTGGTGCAAAAAAAACGAAAACCTTCGTGGAGTTAATCAACTCGGAAGTAATCCTACAAGTCTTGTTTGATTATACAGACCACAATGGAAAAGGTGTTCAAGTCAATGAAGCTTTTCAAATTTGTTTAATTCAAAGTGGATAATAAGGAAAATAAATATTAGGACATTCTTTGATGCAGCCAGCGAACGACCGTCGCAATATCTGTATTGACAGAATAAGTTAATTAAGCGTAAATTTTTAATATACCGAATGAAAATGCGAGGCAGCTATTCATGATATGTCCCAACAGAAAATAGCGCGAGAGCTTGCAAAAAAAAGAGGAAAGGGAAAAGTGAGATTTAGACGGGAGTATTCGCATTTCGTTGTTTTGTCATGTTGACCGATTTTCTGATGCAAAGGACCAGATGCGTCTCTAAGTTTTCGGAGTCCCAGCCACCACCCGAAACGAGGATATGAATTAATTTTCACGTGGATACCGAGAAGCCATTACTTGAAATATTCATAGCCCATCTCCAGCGCGCGCACTCCATCCGAACGAAATAAAAGTTGATTAACGAAACTCGAAGAATTCATATTTGCGCGCGCCATGATAATTGCTTCGACCCAATTTCGATTCTAATTAACGAAGCGATATTTCGCTCTGGCTCGAAGCAACAAATTACTCCTGTTAGCGCGAATCCACCGGAGAACTTCCCGACAACTTTATTTCACGGCTGTGTTAATCTTTCGAATTCGCACTCTGTTATTTATTCGGGCGATTGTTAATCTCTGGCTTGCTTTTCTCTCGAAGGATCTCTATAGATTGAAGCAGCTCTTGAAATGTTGTTCATTCGAACAGCCGTGTCGTCCGAAATGGAAATTTGTCGAGCTCGTGTATTTCATTTTTCAAGGTAGAAAATAAGAGCTTTTAATTTATTTCCATAGTGTCGAAGCTAAAATATGTACGACATTTATCATATAGTCTGCTCTACACTATGAAAAAGCACCGAACATTCACATCTTTTGAAATGAAGTCTTCGGAAAATGTATTTGCTCGTTAATACCAATTTCAACGTGTATAAACATCAGAAATAGCGACATGAAAAAAAAGTTTTTTTTGCTGATTGTGGGTTGCTCGAAAAATACATATAATAATGAAGAAAATAAACATCAGGAATATCTTTTCATTTCCGCAGCTACCTCTGTGGTCTACGATATTTACTCCTGTATAAGTATACAAAATTATTAAAACTTTAAAATTGTGTCGACATAGGAAACTCGAAAGATGAAAATGTTGCCTCTTTTATTGCTTTTCAAACAAAAAAGTGAAATTAAAAATATAGTTTTTTCTTTAATTTCAAAGATAATAATCATTATCAAATTTTTATTATTTTACCGAGATAAAAAAATCATGTGATGTTGTAAAATATACGAATTTGATCTTGACTGTTTAATCAAGTATGCGATGATAAATGGGGGAAAAATGACAGTTATTGTTTATGCCGCTTGAATGAGTAACATTCTCTTGTTAAAATTGTCAAATAAATTGCATTATCACATTTTCAAATCTACGAATGCCTACGTTCTTTCATCTGATAAAATTGATTTGTTTATTATATCTTACGATATCATAACTTTACCAGTAAAATGAATTTGATTAATATGTAAGGAAGCTCATCTGGTACCGACTTAGTCAAAAGAAAGATTTTTTTGATTAGCGTAGTTGGAACAATGAGTTTGACAGGTTCGATGACAGTATCGAGGTTAATTTGTGTAAAATCAACACAAATTAATTTTTATCGAAGTTCAGAAGTATCTAGTAGATTTCAGGAAGCTGTTTAAACTTTCCTAAGACATTTTTTATTCATTAGGAACATTTTTTCCCAAAAACTGTTTGTCGATGGTTGCAAATTTTAATTTAAGAACGGGAAAAACACAAAAACTGATGAAAGATCGTGTTATTATAAAAAATCCTTATTCAATAATTTCTCACGAACGACGTATCTAAAATGTTTGAAATTTTGACAGGAGCCTTTTCAGATACCCATAAGTGCATTAGAATTTTTTTATCGATACCTGTTTGTTAATTTCATCATACAGAACTCCCTTTTACGACGAAAAAAAAAAACAGAAATTCATAAAAGACCGTGTTAATCTAGAAAATTTTAATTTATTAATTTCTCAGGAACAAAGTGTCCTGTTTGAAATTTTAAAAGGAAACTTCTCAGATACTCAAGTGCATTGGAATTTTTTTTATCGATAACTGTTAATTCGATTATCAGATGAACTTCCTCATAATTGCAAAAAAAAAAGATTTCGTTTTGATATTTTTTTGAAAATAAAAACAAATAGAAAATTCCTTCTGGCTTCTCGAAGCTGGAACATTTATATCGCAATAAGGCAGGCTCGGAGTCTGCGGAGAGGGCCATGCGCCTCATTGTGACCCGAGACTCGCGTGCAGACGAGTTCGCAGGTAGAGGACGGAAGTGGCTTGGTATGGGTGAGTCCTGGCAGAGCTGGGCTCGGAACGGAGCGGCCGAGTTAGGCTCTCCACCGGCAGGAGAGCAGCTAGCTATCGATTCCATCCCGCATGGAGAACCGGCGCTTTTCCTGCGCTTCCCCGAGCCCCTCGCATCCCACGCACTCCAGGTCACCGGGTCAAAGCTCACGGCCGTTCCCGAGAGCTCACTGTTGCGCTTCTCGCGCTCGATCTACCTTTCCTGCCACCGAACTCCTCTATCTTTACCTCTACCTTCGATCTCGCTTGTCCTACGAAAAACTGACCCGGTCATATCCGCTTTCTTTTAAAACTTTTATGGACCTAAATTTATTTCTTATCTTGATATTTATGATTGTACTTTCTTTGATATATATTATATTTACTCTTTATACCTCATAGTTTTTTTTATATTTATTTGTACGTAAAATTAACAATAAAATACGAACGAGAGTTTGAAATGTTTTATTTGCTATTTTCACGGTTTTTCACGTTTCTGTCGATGATCACGTTTTCTTGAGTGAGATTATGATAACAGATGATTTATGATCAACTTTAATGGTATCTGAATTATAAAGAAGTTCATCGTTTGAAATTTTTTTTGTATAACTAAAAAATTATACGACATTTGAAAAAAGTATTGATGATTATAGTGTACATCGATAAAGGGAGTGACTGTCTTCGCTAGTAGAAAATGTCATTTCGTTTGCCAACGGGTGTATCTTTGCCACTTTGAGCGCCTGACGGTCGCTGCGGATTGGCATAGCCATACGTAAATAATAAAAGCAGTCGCCGCAGTGTGCAATGCCCGGTTGTCGGTCAAGCGAACGACGTCGGAAATCCGAGCACCAGTTTTGCGATCAAACTATAATTTCTGTGCTCTCTACACCATTAATAACCAAATCTGTTCGCTCGTTTCGTCCACTTTGTGCGGCGGGAACAGCCTTTTTGATAATATTTCACACAAAAAGAACGAAAAGAATAAAAAAATGAATTCATAAACCAAGATAATACGAAAGAGAATTTTAAAATCAAAATTAATTTGAAAATAAAAAATATTTGAGCATATTTTCATATTACGTTCCTACAAAAAGAAACGAGAAAAATGCAGTTATAAAATATTATCAGTAGAAAGAAAATTTTGTATGGAAAATTAGCTGAAAAAAAAATGTCCTTTGTTACGTCCTGGGTCGATCTTCTATCATTATTATTATTATTATTTTTGGAAAATTCAATTTTTGTGTTTTAATCAGTTGTTAACTGGTTAAATTTTCGAGAATCGAAATTATTCATTTTATTTCAATCACCGACCGGATGCGAATCGACCGAATCCGCATTTTTCTATGTTACCATTA
>JAPYYX010001679.1:0-42433 GCA_030522605.1 Cremastinae sp. B BG-2022a
CGAGGCTTGGGCTCGTCTCGACCACAAGTTCGATCTCATGTACGCGAAACGTGCCTTTGTGCATTGGTATGTCGGCGAAGGTATGGAGGAAGGTGAATTTTCTGAAGCTCGCGAGGATCTCGCTGCTCTTGAGAAGGATTACGAGGAGGTCGGAACCGACTCTGCCGACGGTGAAGGCGAGGGCGGAGAAGAATACTAAGCGAAATCACGCAATTGTTTCGTCTCCATCGAGAAACTCATCAAAACTGCTACATTTTTTACCTATCTTTTATTTTGTTACGACTAACGCTCCAAAAAGTTTCTACAGACCAATTTTTTGTAATCTCGATGGTTAATAAACGAATCAGATAAATACTCCTTTTTTAACCCTTTCTTTTCTTTATCCTCACAATCCGTTGTTTACACTAAATCGACTTACATTTGGACTCCTCCAATTCTTCAAACGTTTTTAAAAAGTTCTGGAATTGTGGGAATTATCTACAACTTTTTAAAAAATGCAATGACTGTTAGAATCACGGTCGCGTGTATATATTTATACGTTAGAATAGTGTGTTCCTCCAAATCAAATGTTAAAAATTCGACACTAGATGTCGCTGGAGTTGAAAAAACGACGGACTGTTCGGAGCAGAAACCGCAAACGCGTGAGATTTTTCTTGAATATTCGAGAAAGAGTTTTCACCCGGTGGAGGATAGTTCCCGAAACGTTGATATCAGTTGTAAAGTGACACTTGCGGTTGAAACGTCCGTTGACGATTGTTACACTTTATTTTTGCTGCGATTTACTAAAATCTTCACTGAGTAAATCAACGTGCAAAGACTGAAAATTTCGTGCTCCCGTTGTATACAAGTCGAATCCATTGTATCTTTCATTTTCAATTTTCTCAGATACTTCGTGTTGGGTTTGTGAAGGTGAGTCGAAAATGCAAATTTTTTGGAACAAAAAAGTTCGTGCGAATCCAGAATTCTTTTGTTTCATAAATAGCACCGTGGGAAAATTTCCTCTATGAGGTTATGTGCTCTATACGCTTTACGCTAAGGCGCTAAAAAATGTTTTTTCGTCACTTACGAAGTTTTTGCAGCACCGTTGTCACATAATGTAATATTTTTCAGTATTCTACCGAATCGAATACATATTTTGAACAAATTCCTTTATGTAAATTTGATTTTATTTATATTCATATACATCTGACCTTGCTAGATTTACGTTCCACTATCTTTGTTCGACGATACCTGATCAAAAACCTTAAAAAATGGCCAAATGGGGCGAAGGTGATCCTCGGTGGATTGTAGAAGAAAGACCAGATGCCACCAATGTCAACAACTGGCACTGGTAATTCTTATTTTTAACACTTCTTATTGTATAATTTTTCCTTGCAAGAAACAAGTTGTTTCTCAAAGCTTGTATTTCACAGGACTGAGAAGAACGCTTGTGCCTGGTCCCAGGACAAGATTAAGGACCTCTTTAAAAATTTCAAGATACAGAAAGATGACAGTGAGTTTTTTTTAAATTTCAATATTTCATTATATTGCATGACAGAATGCACTTGACCGATTTTATTTCAGATTCCTGTACAATTCATGATGTGGAAAAGTGTGAAGGCGAAGCTGTAGTTAATAATAGGAAAGGAAAGTTAATTTTCTTCTATGAATGGGCGATTACAATGAAATGGGTTTCTGACAAGGATAAGGATATTGAGGGGAATATTAACATTCCTAATTTATCAGAGGAAAACGACCTTTCAGAAGTTGATGTGAGCCCAATTTGCATTTACAAGAATGAGTTAATTGCATAAATAGTAAATGGTAAGAAAAAATTAAAGAATTGATGATTCAACTTGGTTTTCAGATCGAAATTACTTTGAAAAATAGTACAGAGGATGGAGAAAATACAAAACATTTTTTGCATACTCAGGGTAAAGAAGAAATTAGAAGTATACTAGGAAAATACATAGCAGCTCTGAAAGAAGGTACGAATTATTCTACTTAGGATTATGTACGGTGTGCTTCAACCATTTTTATACATTCATTTTACGATTTTTGATTAATCCTCAATGATTGTTTTTTCTTACAGAATTTACGAAAGGAATGATTCTTCCTAAAAAGGACAATGTTACGGAAAATGTGACGAATTTCAAGTCGGGTTTCAACGTGAAAAATATAATGAATACTACTGTAGCGCCAACGAAGCATTCAACTGTTGGACACAAAATTGCAACAACAACGATTAAACAACAGCAAAAATTTCAATGTCGAGCTCAAGAATTTTGTAACGTGTTAACGACGATCGAGGTATTTAAATAAATGAATGGTTGGCCACTCAACTGTTGATGCTTTTGATAATTTCATTATATCATTTGTATCGCAATTCATTATTGTAGATGGTGCAAGCTTTTACGAAAGGTCCCGTAAAATTGGAGCCTAAAAAAGATGGAAAATTTGAGCTCTTCGGTGGCAACATCCATGGCGAATTTATCGAATTATCACCAGTGAAAATAGTCCAGAGGTGGCGATGCAAACAATGGCCTGCCGGACACTTTAGCGAAGTCACGCTTGACATCAGTGAGAAGAGCGATCATACGGAAGTAAACATTACACAAACCGGTGTTCCATCGAGGTACGTCCATAGGATATTTTCTAACTATCTTTTTTTAACGAATATAACAAAATCATCCATTATTGTGAAATTCCTGATGTTATTATTTTATTTTATTGAATCATAAAATAATACATAGTACACGTTTATACAAGGTCAAAAATTTATTTGAATTTGCAGCGAGGAAGAGACAACGAAAGAGAATTGGGAGAGGTATTACTGGGATGCCATTAAGCGCACGTTCGGATTCGGTTACTTCATGTGAGCCAGGATCGCAGCATTATTGCGTATTTATTTATTGATAAGTAGAACAACAATGAGATCCCGCGTACGAAAAAAGGGATGAATGAGCTTGCCGAAGCGAATTACACGATGTAATGTACAACAAAAATCGCGAAAAAGCTTCGTGCTTCATTTTGTTATTATTTCTTATTTTCGTTTAAGGCAATCATACTTTACACCAGCTCGTTGCCGCACAAAGTGTTTAAGCTCGTCATGCGGGAAGAGTTTACTCTATCGTTTTCGACAAAAAGTCATCGTGTCGTGTTCACATTTACCTGTAAGAGGACAGAGTATTCGTCAAATCGTTCCGACTATAATAAAATCCATTTTAAATCATGCAACGATTTTTTTTTCATTTTCCAACAATCACCAGTTTTTCCTGTAATCCTCAGATTTATTTATTCTTCTTGAAACAATATACAATACACGAATTGTCAATAAATCATGAGTGAGCAACATTTTCAATGAAACACTGAAAAATTGCAACTTTCTAAACACAAGAAATAAACAAGATTCATTAAGAACCCAACAATTTCTGTCTCACATTGTACGGACAATTATAACATCATCATTATGACACTTATCAAAACTTTTTCTGCAGACATACATAATCTGGGAGTAATTTGAATGACGAAACCATTAATAAATTATAAATATAGATATGTATAGTAAAAAGTATGAAAGACGAATAAATTGTTGATGCCTATGTCATTTCAAACGTTTAATATTATAAAAGTGGCTTCTACGAAATTATTACAAGTGTAACGAACAAAAAAATGATAAAGATTTTTTAGCGACAGAGTTCGGACTTGTTTACACCGGTAACTAGCGCCGTTCCCAGAATTTTGCACGGCGAAATCGGAGACTACAGGGCGTGGGTATATGCAACGAATTCAGCTGAATTCGTTGGTATATGCAAGTCGAACACGCAGTTCAGTCAACGTTCAGTTTGCCGCGCGCGCTCAAGCAACGAATGTTGCGTAATTTTCGTTCTCTTCCAACTATTTTAAGCTACGGTCAAAATAATTTTTACACGTCTGTCACAGTCATCTCAAGAATCGCATTGTATTCCAATGATTTTTATTTTCAATAAAAGTAATCATTAAAAAGTAATACATATATAGAAGATGAAAATTAATTGTAAGTAAAATATACATAACGGAATTTCTTATCACAAAAAATAAGTTTGTATGGCAAGCTTATAGTAAAATAAATGGCATTTCTCTACAAAATAAAAGTCACCACTTTCAGTGAAAGTATGTATACGTATACACATATTATATATTTATTGTGTGGCTTTTTTCCAAAACTCTCCATTTTGTATATAGAAATAATATACAATGGATATGGAAGAATAATAAAATATGGAGGATAATATTATACCAAATTGAATATGCTGAAAGTGTCTTTTTTAGGATGATTCTTGACTATACGTGAGGATTTTAATCATCAGATGCGTCCATTTTTACAGTCTAAAATCTATATGTACATACATAGAGCTCAAATTTTTTTTAAAGAAAATTTTGAGTAACTTTTGTATGATTACATACCGGGAATGGCAAATTTTTATAATTTTTACTCCTAAAAATAAAAGCGTGTTTCCAAAATTTTCGAGATATTGACTTTTCTTTCCAGACGTCGTCGCGATCGTATTTTTCTATTTACCATATAAACTTGAAAAGTATTTTCCTGTTTGCATGTTACTTTTGAGCACTTTCCAAAAGTTAAGACGACTAAACTGGAAAATGTACATTGAAACAATGTTCTGAAAGTTTTTTGTAAATAAGATGAATATAGAGTTATATAACCCTGATTTTTAGTATTCAACTTATCACCGGATAATCAACAGCTAGAAGCGTGTCCTCTCTCTCAGTCTCGCATCGGTTTTTCCACCCCAATAATAAAATGGGAGAGAGCGAGAGGAAAAGAGTGATCGAAGACTCGATAAAAAAGTTCCTGTTTTTCCGGAAGAAAGATTTCTTTTTCCTTTTACGCGAGTTACAAACAGAGAGGGATTAAAATAGAGACAGAGTTGGGTAGAGTCGGGAACGAAAAGAGAAGATAGAAAACTGAAAGTAGAGGAAAATCGATGGAAGAGCTCTAAAGCAGTCAGAATTTCCGGGGTCAGAGAGCCCTGTAACAGAGAAAGAGAGAAAGTGGGAAGGGTGGCCGGATGATGTTTGTCTCGAGCTGTTCTATCTTCCTCCCCGTTGCACTTGGACGTCTACACAGCGTTTCAGAACTCTATTTTCCATCTGAGAAAAAAAAATGAGAAAAAATTGAAAAATGTCGACAACATTCTGAGACAAAGATGAGTCCTCATGCGTACTTTTCGATATAGTTTCGCAATAGTGAACTTTCCCGCTCCATGCAAAATTCGCACCTGTGATACGTGTATTATATGCATGTTTACGTACTTTATGGTTGCGGCTGTAGTAAGTACTTTACCGAGACTAATCGCTCCTGATCGTTTAACTTCAGTAAGCATCGACTGTATACGCGGTAGTTCTCGAAACTTGTGGGAATAAATAAATAAAAAAAATCAGGAAAAAGTTCATTGCTCAATTTTGAGATGAAGACGAAGACTGAGATCCATATATTTTTGTCAGTCTGCCGGATCATCGAATGTCACGCGTCACAGGAGGTGATAGGGAGCACGTGAGTTACGCGATGCGCGCTCATTGATTGGTTTCGTAAATTTTTGGCTTTTATAATGGCGATAATTTCTTGTACGGTACGCTCGAAGAGCTTGGATCGAAACACGCTCCAGGTTCTTCGACGACTCGTAATTTCATCAAAAAATCTGTGTCTTTATTATTAAGATACTGGCTCTCCTGCGACCCTCATAAGTACATATGTATGTATACTATGAAATCGTATACGCACCCAACGCATGCTTCGTACGAATCCACGCTTGGCTCGTAACGCGTGTGTGCATATGTGTGCATAGCCCCCATTGCATATAGATACGTATATGTATGTGTCGTCTATATGGAGAAGAGAGTCCGGAAGTATCGATATGGCAAGGACCTCGAGTGTCCTCCTTTTGTGCCCTATATCCTTGATCCGAATCCCGGGATAACCTATATAACCCGACGAATGATTCACTCTGTACAAAGACGAAATTCAAAAAAGAACACATCGATCGAACGCGCGTGTCGTTTTTACCGTTTCTCTCGTCGCTATACTCACGATATTCATCAGCGAAACGTTCGTGTAAAAACAAAAATTTGCGCAAATGCCGATCCAGCAACCGAATTATGTATTGAGAAAAAATACGAGAGCGGGGTGGGGTGCATGGATTCTCGGTGCTTTTCTTCATCCCTTCGGACCGAGTTATCGGAGCTGAGCCAGTTGGAAAGTTAATGAAACTTGGAAACAACGTTTTCCTTCGGTTGATTTAATAATGAAGACTTCTTAGTGGATACAAAGTAAACGCAATTGCATACTGGGAAGTTGAACGTTCAGAATGTCTTTGGCGAATTATTAACGCTTCAGCGCTCCCGTAAGTTTTCGCTATCGCGCGGGTACGAACCGTCCGGGGTTTCAAATGCGATATCAAAATCCATCTGGGCATTAAGAAACGGACAAATGAATGTTCCATTTCATGTTTACTTTGATCGTTGGATTGATTAGTAAATAAGTTAATCGCCCTTCGGTAAATTTCATTGCACATCGATAAATCAATAATATTTCATTTAGCGGGGTATTTTCGAAGCGCGGGCGAAAGATAAGAAGAAGGGTCTTCTGAGCTTCCAACCGAGTGTCAGAGGGGGCTTCATCGCCGATGGGTTGTTGTATCTTTAGATACGCTTTACGCCTGACCTATATGACTTTCCACCTCTTTCGATTAGTTTTCCCCCTGGAAAGAGCACATATTCTTCTTCATTTTTTCGTTTCTGCAGCTCATTTCGAATCTTCGATACAAGCCATCAGCCTTCACGATGAGTAACCTCGGAAAAAGTATGCGGCTAATCATTCTCCGCGGCAGGAGGCGTCAATTGTCCGGAAAGGCGCGACCACAGCGCACCTACCGGCTATTCTCGTTCCCAATAGTGCTTTTTTTCCAGAGCTTCATCGCCATTCGTGAGCTCTAGCTGCTTCAACCCATACATCTACATGTGGGTACAAAGATGAAATGTACGTGGATCGCTTCATCAAGTATGAAGACTATAAAGTTCTTTATAATACTTTTTACACATAGTCTTGACAGATCCACATGTATCGATAAAAATCCATGCTATATATATGGAAAGCCCTCTTTCCTGCTCTTCGGAACGTGCTTGTACGCGAATAGAGGTCGTAGAGCTCTTACCACTGGACGAGAGCCCTGTCACCTTCAACAATCTTATACACATATACATACATGTATACATGAAAAGAATCGAAATAATCGTTCGCGCTATAATCTTTTCCGTTCGAATTTTTTCAAATTTTCATAAAATCCCTCTATTCGTGAAATATATGAAGATAAAATAAGGATAAAAAAGGACCGAACATCTTTTGTACAGTTCGCTTCTACACTTGTTCTTCTTTGAGGCTTACAATTAGTCTCTCTGATAGGAGTAAAAAAAGATACGTCCCTCTCTCTCTCTTAAATAGTAATTCAAAAAGTAACAGAAAGAAGAATATGAGTCAAGGCGAACAATATCAATTTGACTCATGTGAAGAAAAATGAAAAACTTTCTTACAGTGACACTGTTGTATAGTGTTGCGATGAATGTCAATAAATAATGAGTACATCGAAATACTTCTCGGATTATAGGAGAGCTCTCCGCAAGGGGTTTCTTTCCGAAGTCGAAAATAACCGCGAAGAAGCGAAGCAAAACGAATAACGAAAGAGAGATAAATTTCGCGAATGCGAGAACTCATCCTTCCGATGAATTATCCGTCTACCCTCTATAAGATAGAAATGAGTGAAGAAGTAAAGAATATATAAAATAACAAACCTCTTTTGATACACATCAGTGGCAGTAGATATGTGTCGGAAAAACATCACTATATTATGCATATTTGAAAATACTTCTTCCTCGAGTCAAAATTTCTCCGCGAGAGGTCTCTCACCCTCTCAATCCAAAAAGTAGCCGAAGAAACAAAATAAAAAAGTAACGCGACGAAATAGCGAACAAAAATGATTTCATAAATGCGAGAAAAAGTTTTATTCCTATACTTGGGAAATTGATTAAATGGTATGGGGAAATCTTTCGTAGGGGGATGAAAAGAAATAGCGGCGAAAGAAGGTTATGCAGGACGATAGTCTTGGGTACGCATGCACGCGCGTTGTGTGTGTTCAGAGAAAGAGAGAAAGAGAGAGTAGATGGGAGAAGAGGCAAGTACCGCGAGAGAGGCTGAACGAGTGCGCGCGCCTTCGAAAATCAAAATCAATGTAGTCTTGGCCATTGCGTCTCTGTCGCTCGCGCGTGGCGGCTATCCCGCGAACGGTTGCTCGTCTAGTCCGCGGGGGGGTGGTGGTGGGCTCTCGCGTTTCTCTTCTGGCTCGCGCGGCTCGCTGCGATTGCCCACGCCCTAGTCCATCGCGGTCCTCGCTCCGCCGCTGCTACTACGCGTCCTCACGACTCACAGCGAGGACATGACATCGCGGGCGATCTTCTGCTGGGAACGCGCGCGCGAATAGAACAGAATCTTCCCTCCGAGCGACAAAAAAAAACGAAAGAAGCAATGACCGGTGAGAGCCTTCTGACCGTTCTTCCCGCCGTTCTCACTGCTCTCGCACCAAAAAAGCTCACCGTTTTCTTTCGTTTTTAATCCTAACCTCTCTTCCCAAGATCATCTTCGTCCGAAATCTCGGGACGACCCCCATCGAAACGTCCGCTGATGTGAAAAATGCCAGTTATTACTCCTCCCATCAGAACGAAAGCTATATGCAACATTTCTGAGAAGTAAACAAAAATACTCATGCCTCAGCGTCTTCTGCCCCTCGTCCATTGTGTAGAATCAAGAGTGTTTACAAGAGAATAGAAAGAGGTGAGGATATTTGAATACATAATAGCTAGAAGTGTTTTTTTCTTGTTCACCCTGGAGTGAGAGTGATAGAGATCCAAATCGAGGGGTGAGTTCGGGGAGACGAAGCTCGCGCCTCAACGAACCGGGTGTGTCTGTCCTCGGTCCTCGCTTGAGAAGCGCACGGGTGCTCCGTGCCGTGCGGGCTACGTACGACGAGCGCTCACCCGAGTGAGGAAAAAGATGGAGCGAAAGCTCCACGGTGGGGAGAGTGAGAGTGAAGCTGGCAGGAGAGGGCTTGCGTGAATTCAGTGTTCGACGAACTTTCGTACGCTTTTGTGGGTATATACGTGTGCCTCGCGAATTGAGGATCGGGCATAGGCGGTGGTCCGGATCAGAGTGCCTCGAATAACGGACGATAAATCATTCGGTGAAAAATTATCGAATCGAGAACGAATCTCGTTACATAAACTCTTCTCATCCTACCCACAAAACGGTCGCAATACCAAAGAGTGTTTTCCTGATACATAAAACGATCGCAATCTAAATACCATCAGTATACTCGTACAGAACTTTCAACGAAGTAAAAAAATTGTCATAGAATTCATCCTGCGTACACGGCCGAGACTATCGTCGGGGTCGAGAAGAACGAGTAACAAAATAAATACCAAAAAAAAAACTCCTCCGTTGAAGCTCCAAGTCCGAGACGCCTCTTATTACTTTCATCTCTGCTGACGTTCTCCTTGCAATCGGTATCCTGAGGAGATTCAACGTTCTTATAAATAATAATAATAGTATCAATAAAAGAGACGGATTTGTTTTCCTGGAAGAAAAATCAGGTTGAGTGAAATGCAAAGACAAAAAAAAATAGATATCTATATTGACAATGCGCGGGCGTATATTTTTCGTGACGTGCTAAACTTACGAGCGTAAAGGAAAAATAAGGAAAACGATATATTTTCGTTCACCCACATACATTTTCCCTTGGAGCGCGTCTGAAACGTCGTCATGTTCGCACGTTCTCTGCGAAATGAGACAAAAATCTGTGTTACACGTGGAGGCACGAACGATCCTGTTTCGAGGATCGACGATGCTGAAGGATATGTGAAATGATGAGAAAATCGAGTCTATATAGCCGCGGCAGAGAGTTAATCTTAAAACTAAATTTAAACTCAAATATTCCTCGAACTTGAACTTCAGAGAGGATCAAGACTACGAGATGTTAGACATTCGTGACCGATTGTCGAGCGCACGCAATAGATCGAGCTCGCTTCACAGCGAGGTTACGAGAGGATACCGCAACGATCCCAAATCGCCTTGCGATAAGAGTCTTGACGGGAGAAACAACGCTCGCAGCCCGGATTCGTTCGGTTCGAGAGAAGAACTCTTTTGCGAGAGATGTAACGTAGATAGCCGTTGAGTGTTTTTATTACGTGTGTGCCGTGTGTCTCTCTTCTCTGATTGTTGCCTTTGTTTACAAGCAAAAATCGCGAATCCTCATATTCATTTTCTTCCATTATCCTTTGTTTCCTTTTTGATCCTTCTTTTCTATTTCGATTCTTCTTTTATCATTTTAGTGTGTGTACTCTTATCTTTGAATTACTTCTGTTCATATATATGGGTATCTTTTTTTTTCTGTGCGGCTCATCTTCTTTTTGTCACTTCCCCTATTCATTTTCTCGCTTGATGTATTTATTCTTCTCGGTATTCTCCCCATAGTTATTCTAGGGCATAAATAATCATATAGTGAATCTATCTTTTCCATTTTATTAAATGCAAGCTTCCTTTATTTTACATCCGACGAGCAAAACTCGCGAGGCGCAATGTCTGCAACCCTCTGGTGTGTATGTAAACACGCCGTTAAGTGAGGTTAGGGTCCGGGAAGTTTTAAATGCAAAGAGCAATATGCACCTCAGCAGATTTTTAGTAATTATTCGTACGAGGGAACCGTCCCTAATTGTTTCTTTTTGTTTCAAATGATATATCATGAAATAACAAAATACCGATTATTCAAGATTGTTTTCGTAAAATATCGATTTACTTATTTTGAATTAGTAAATTTTGAACGAAATAATTGTACACGTGGATATTCTGCAATCTGAAAAATGTATATAACGCTTTCAGAACGGAGGATGGCTTTGTTGTCATTATCATCTAGCGGACGCGCGCGTTCGCTCACAATACACTTTAAAATCAAGGCATTGTGCGCTTGTATTCACAGAGAGGGAGGAGGTAGAGAGAAAGAGAAATATCGCCACCATAGCTCGATAATAATACACATAGAGACAATGGAAGAAGCAGGCCTCCTCTGCCTCCCTTTTCTCACTAGGACGTGGATATTATTCCTAGAGCCGGAATGAGCGAGAGAGGTCACGACGTTGAGAACGAGAGAATCTCCCAGCGAAACATTTTTAAAGAAAATAAGTACGAGGAGAAAGAAGCATATTTAAATCATTTTTTTCTCTCGTAGGGCAAAATGACACGGATACAAGAAAAATTGCACAGTCCTCGTTGGATTTTTCGACAGAGCCTCTTAATTCGTTTTTTTTTTATTTTCGATTCTTTCGAACTCTTCGAGTGTTGTTTCTTATTTTGTACGAACTCTCTCGCTTCTGTTTCACTTTTTTATATTACTTACTGCTTGTGAATTATTTATAAATTCATTTTCTCAGTTTGACATGCTGGTGATTTCCATATTGCTCCGAAGGCGATGCTTGTACCGGAAGTTCCTTTTTTTTCTTTCTTTCTTATGTTTTCGCCGTTATATCAATTCAAAAAAATTTCCCTGTCATCCGTTAACCCGATAATTGGCCAGAAGACACGAGTTATCCGTTTAGCATGAAATCATCTTTTCTATCTCTCCTCTCGTTCGCGAGTCCCTCCGAGCTTGCAGGTGGAACAATTTTCCGCAGACTGAGACAGCACAATTTGTGAAAATGCTTTTAATAACTAGAAACCGAATTTATCCAAGACTACGTATAACGTGATTAACTTGTAAAATAATTCTTCGTAGCGTAAGAGAGAGAAAAATCAAATGTCGATCTCTTTTAGTATTTCGCTCGTACTCTTTTTCTCCAAAAGCAAAAGAAATCCTGAAGAAGAACCTGTCTTTCCTTTTTTCCCCCTTGCGCTATTTATTTCTCGAACCATATTCTCTTTTCCTTTTCTCTATGCCTTTATTTTTAGTTGGCAAAGTAAAGAGCAGCGCGTGGCGTGCTTCGAGCTTGAGGTAATAATTATTTCATCGTGGCCTTATTTACAATGATAATTATAATCACGATAACCGCTATACATAATAATCATCTAATATAATAATCATAGTAGTAACGAGATAAAAAGAGAAAAAAAAATCGTTGATCGGCTCCGTATAGGTAGAAGCAGATTTTATTTACATCTCCTCTCGCCGTGTCCTCGTTTTCTTCGTATTTTTCTATTTTTTCCGTCTTCCTACCCTCCAACTCGCGCCTATTTTTTTCTTCCTTCCTTTTTTTTTAAATATAAAATAAGTTTATGCACGAGATCATTTTTTCACCGCGTTGAGCATCAACGCGTCGTAATTTCCATTTTTACGTGTTTTTCCCATTTTTTTAATACGCGCTTCAAAACTCGCTTATTTTTTACTTTGTACGCTCTCGTAAGCTTACTATTTATATAAACACGTAATTAAATATCGCGAAGGGAACAATCGAAAGATTGTTACAGACTTGCCTCGTTAGCTCGTTATTTTTAATTATTTGTCACACGTTTCGTTAGCTGCTAACTTGTCAATATTTGCCTATTATTATATTAATATTGTCGTTGTTGTTGCGGATGATGTTATATTCGGTATTGTGACGAAACGTATTATAATTACAGTGTTACTCGAAGCTTACGAATTTCACAAGTTCTCGAGCTGATGGTACAGATTTTTCAACTTTCACTAATTCATGAATTTTCATACCTTTTTGTGTGGTCGAATTTCCATTTATTTCCATCATTTCAAAGTTTCTCAACTCTCCTTTTCGAAATTATTTTTATTTTTGAGACTATAAAATAATATACATATGTGTACATCGTTGTCGATCGTTGAGTGCTTTGTATGTTTTTTGATTCTTTTTCATTCGTTAATGTTGTTCCAGGTATCGTGGTTGCTGCGATCGGAGTTTAACGCACGAAGGGAAATCCGGTCGCGGGGTGGAAAAACGTTTGGCCCGTAAAAATCGTGGAAAGAGGAGCGATGAATCGTCCGCGCGGCCTCGTGACGACAACGAGCGAGAAACGAGCGAGAAAAGGCTGTCCGAGGGTTGGTCAGTCCGAGCCACGCGAGAGAGGAAAATTCACGAAGGTATCGTCCAAAATAAAGCCAATCTCCGTTTCGTCATCGGCGAGCTTCCTATTCACCTCTCACCAGCTTCAACATCCCAATAAACATTTGCCATGTCCGTACGTGGGCCAGCATCGTTATTGAGTACGTTGCCATTGCTATTCTTCACTTTCCCTTTCGCCCTCATTTTTTTTCATTTTTCATTCGTACATAGATAGTTCCATAGTAAAAACAGAAGATTATAAAAATTTTACAAAATTCAGTAACAACTACAATTTTTTTCGATAGAAACAACGTTACTCAAATTTTTGTCCACATATAATCATCGCGAATGATCCATTTTTAGAAAATTTACACAAACATATTCATATACAAGAGTGTATACTCTTTATTTAGTCAATAACGATATGGAATTTAGGAAAAAATGGGTACATCATTTATTCATATGATAAATATTATCGAAATCTCATTGTTTTGAAATTTCCTATCAGTTTTACATCACAAAACATTAAGATCGAACAACTAAAAAACTCTACGTACAATCACTTTTTTGTACCCATTTGTAAATTTTTTATGTGAAACATACATTTCCTTTTTTTTCAATCAACCTACCTTAAGCATTTTGAAGGTCAACGTGAATCTTTTTTGCATCTGTCTCTCATGTATCGATGCAGCTTAAACATTATGATGTCGTTTTCTCTTTTATTTAACATTGCTACGAGATCAAAATCGAGAATCGGCGAGTTCTTGAGACTCTTCATGCAAACTTTATCTTTTAATCTGGCTACATACAGACGAATACTTTTGAAATACGAAAGCGTTAACTTTTAGTTTTCTCAGAGTTGTATATTCATATCTTATAAAAATATTTCTCTCGGGAACATGTTTTTGAAAGAGACAATCGTGAAAATCGAAAGATAAAAAGAGAGAGAGAGAGAAGTTAATATTAATGACCGAGGTTGCCGTCGAGTGGAGAAGTCAGCCAGGAGTCTCGAGACTCGATAATTCAAGCAAGTATATAAATGCGAAAATGAAGACGGGAATGAAGGAGGAAAAGATGAGGAAAGATAGAAAATCGAGGAAGAGAATTGGGAACGAGGGAGGAGAGATCTGCTCGCTCCAATTAGACTTAACAGGATTCGTTTAGCACGTTGGAAACTCTGGATCTTTCGCATTGGCCAGAGATCTTCTCCTGGCGATGAAAATCTAGATGCTTGACAAATTGGCTCGATTGCCCGTCGCTCTACCACTCTATTTCACACTCACTTTTTTCTTCTCCTTTTTACTATGCACTTTTTTTTAATTTTCTTCTTCCATGTTCACATATTTTAATCGAAATTTTTTCATTCTGCAGCTGTTACAATTTTCAATTTTTAACCTTATCATCACCATCATATTATAGAAGAAGATTCACGAATAAATTTCGAAAGAATTCAAAATTAGTAATTTTTCGGATTACTTTAAACATTTTTTTTTTCATTTGCTTCTCTCATTTTTTTTTTTTCATAAAACGACGGGAGTTGTCTCTTTGCGTTGACGAGAGAAAGAAAAGTGGAACAAAAGCTTGTTTAATCCGTTAGCCGCGCTTGTCTATTAAAATAGAAAAGAGGAGAAAAAAGGATGAGAAAAAGAGACTCAAAGAGATTGGGAGCGAGAACCTCGAGGCTCCGTCGCTTCAATTTCATACCGAAACGCCAGTCAAACCGATCATTCGATTTCAACGTAATTATCGTGTGTTCTAGTTTCAAAGAAAGATAGAAGAAAAAAGAGAATCATGCAGAAGCGTGCAATTCGCCTTCTTGAATTTCGAACCCGCCAAACTTTTGCTACTAACTTTCGTTCAATGAGATTTCACTGATTCAATTTTCCTTGCTAAACTTTTGTTTTTCTCCTACACTTTTTCCAATATTTTCCATCGAATTCGATTGATATGAATTTACATTGAATTTTATTGAAGAAATGACGATGAAAAAGAATGAGTTAATAAAAGGACGATAAAAAAATCGCAGATGGACAATTGAGAGTGCAACTTGAACTCCGCTTAGAGTAAAGTTCCGTCAAAAGCTCGTAACACAAAGAGTATTTGTCGTGATGTTTGTAGTCCAGAGACCCTGAATTTTCTCCCCTTTGGTGAACTGCCAAGAAATGAAAAGTCTAAGAATCACTCTCTCTCTCTCTACACAGTCGCCTTTACTTTCTGAATGTACGATCTGTATAATTTTCCCAGTGGTTCCAAGATAAATAGGATCGTCCGCTAAAGTTTGCCTCCCCTTCGGGAAGTAGACAAATATTCCATCAGACGACATATATCTCTATTGATTTCTTCCATCTCGTTTAATATATTTTATCGTATTAGATTCTTCATTTGAGCGCTTTGAAAATGGTAAATCTGATTGTGAGTAAAGAAGCCATTCGATCGTTGACCGATGAAAAGTGCGTGTCCCGATGCGTGAGGACTTCTGCCATTTTGGAAAGGGCATTTCGGAGAGGTTGAGCGCGATATTACGTTTATTCCAGCTCGCACGTTCGAACGTTCGCAAGTGGGGAAAATGTATACATGCTCATCGTATGAGATACTCGGACTTGAGTCTGGTGTCCCTCTCTGTTGCTGATCATTGGCTGATTATCCTTCGGGGCCGTCACTCCGGCACTCCTCCCTCGAGTCTCTTCGAACGAGATCAACGCTCCTCTTCCTCTTCCCGTTTCATCATACATCGGTCCTTCAACTTATTCCGTTCGTTCTTATACCAGTATTTCTTTCATTTATTTTCCAAACAATTGATAATCACGTACTCTCACGCAATCTGACCATTTTTTTTTCTTTTTTACATCACCTCTTGGCAAGAAATTTCTCCTCAATATTGATCAATTTTATCCTCCGGCTCTTCGTTCTAATTTACATTTTTTTCTTTTCTACCACCACTTTCGTAGTCATACGATTCCTTCGAATTTCATCGATTCATTGATTTTATACAGATCAGCGCAAACATTCTCCTCTTTGCGAAAAATACACACATATCTCCTCAAAGTTTATCAATTTTCTCCTCTGACTCGTTTGATCATTTTTTTATTACTTTTATAGTACATACATTTTTATTATAGTTGTGATGGCAATTGATAAATGAATGAAGTCTCAAATACTTATACTTGAACAATTAACATTTTACACATTTTCGTATATTTATCAAAAATGTATCTGCCGAAATTTAAAGCTAGCTCCTATAATTACAATTCAAATTATTCCCAGTGAGTTGGAAGTAATTCGATGCGAGGATTTATGATTTGAAGGAGAAGATTTTGAGGATGAAAGAGAGAAAAAAAACATTGGATGAATATTTATTAATAGCGAAATTTGTTTGGCAGGGTCGATGCTCGCGACAACAGTGGCAAACGTCGTGGGATGTAGTTGACGTTGCTCGTGTTCGGTGAGAAAGCGAGCGAGCGAGAGGCACAGGGGAAAACGCATTGCGAGCGTAAGGAAGAAGGAAAATAAAAAGGAAGAGGTGGCGGGGGAGGAAGGGGGCCGAGGAGGGGTGGGGCTGGTGAGCAGAGGGGTTGAAAAAGTGAAGGGTGTGTGGGCGGGAGCGTCGATGCGTGCGCGACGTTGGAAAAACGGTGCGAGCAGCGTCACCCTTGGAGGAAAATAAGGGAAAGAGGTCTCTGGAGGAAAAGAAAATAAGAGTGCGAAGAGAGAAGAGAAGAAGAAGAAGAGGAGGAGGAGGAGGAGGGTGATAGAGATAAAATAACGAAAAGAGAAGTGAAAAAAGGAGAATACGAGCGAGAGCGTAGCGAAATGAACGTAACACCGGACGCGCCGGTGGATGGTTGCAACGGATCGGAAGGGTCGGGCGCCCCGAATTACGCCGTATGGGAAAAAGTCGTGATATGCACATTCGCTATAGTCCTCAGCTCGGTGACCGTACTCGGGAACATAATGGTCATGGTCTCGTTCAAGATCGACAAGCAGCTGCAGACCGTCTCGAATCACTTTCTCTTCAGTCTCGCGGTTGCCGATTTCGCGATCGGCCTCATATCGATGCCGCTCTTCACCGTGTACACAGTTCTTGGTTACTGGCCGCTAGGGGCGACTATCTGCGACACTTGGCTCGCTCTCGATTATCTCGCCAGTAACGCCTCGGTCCTCAATCTCCTCATTATTAGCTTCGATCGCTACTTCTCCGTCACGAGACCGCTCACTTATCGGGCCAGAAGAAATTCAAATAAGGCTGGGATCATGATCGGTAAGCATACTTTACATTTCGTAAACAAATTATTATCGCACTATTCCGGGCTTCTCGTCGACAGCAGTTAACTTCCAAGCTGTTGGCGAAAGTTGCTGACCGAAGTGCATACACATGTATATGAATTCCGTGTGTATCGTGACCTCACAAGATGCAAATACGAATCATATGCATAGGGTATTTCGCTTCATGCATATGTGAGAAGCCTTACTGCTGATCGAAGTGGAGTACGCTCGCTAACATCTCTATTTCTTTATCATATACTGTAGATACTTCAACATAGATTGTAATGAAAAAAAGCTGTCTCCGATGAAAGTTTTCACATATCATTTTCTTAAGTTACTCGAAATGCTGCAACATTTAACTTTCGCTGTAAACGCGATGGAGCAATTATTAATAAATGAGTATACATTTGTCACGTTGCCTCACAAATGTTGACCGATATCAATATTCGTCGCTTATATTTTTTCAGAAAGTACACTTTTGAAATCGCTTTTTTGAGAATCTGGGAATGCTCATCGATTCTTGTTATCGCAAAAAAAAATTACGTTTGACTATCGTTAAAATACTTGAAAAAATTTTCCACTGACCATTAACAACGAGAAACTACTCAGCCATTTTCATTCGTACATCTCGCTTGTGAACATACGTAAACACGGCAATTCGCATAACTTCCGGTCCGCCATATTTGAAGACGATTGCTGTCGCGCGCTCGAACGATTTCTGAAAGAAAAAAAAGGACTTCATCGAAGATCACATTTTCATGACTATAAAGCGCCGTTCGCGTTGAACACGCGATTCACTCACGGTGACAAGTAACGTTTTACGTAACGAATTATGACGATTTCTCGCGTGTCCTTTGATCGTAGAATTGTCGTGCAAATTGCGCCAGATATACTCCGTGTCGCAAGTTATTTTTTTCATATTCAGGGAAGAACGCTTTCTCCGCAAACACGGAAAAACAATTTAAAAGTGTTTTTAATCCTCTTATTGTAATCCAGTATTTAATCAAGAGACGCGGTAGCGGCTCGGCGCCGAGTATGAAAGAAAAAGAGATACGCTATACACTAGACAATAGTATATCAACTGCTAATTTTATTATTATAGTCTTTTGATTTTTTGTCAGTGTAGGAATGAATAAAAGTAAATGGATCGAACGAATCGAGTGAGCAAAGTGTTTGGGCGTGAGGCGGAATTGAGACAAATAAAAAGGGGGCATACTGCAAAGAGAATCGAAAGCATGAAGCATAATACGTCAAAGAGGAAGTGTACGCAACAAACACGAATACGACATAGCCGGAACATCCGTTTGTCCCACATACACATATAGAATATCCCCTTAATGCATTTCGCCTTGGAAAAGTTATGAGAGGCGTTCCACGTCGAAGAGTTTGACAGTGATAAATAAACGTGAAAAAAGCTAAAAGCACCATTGTGACTTTCCAGTTGCAACTTTGCACATAGCATGACAATATAAAAACTCGGATAAAACGGGGAGAAGAGAGGAAGGAGAAAAAATAAAAAAATGTATATTCTCTCTCTCTCGCTCTTTCTCTGACAAGACGCTACGTATTTCTCATAAATACTGTATAAGAGAATCGAGGGTTTGGAAAGCAAATAAAAAGAGAGAAGAGAGAGTTTAGTTTGACAGAAAGGAGGATGAACTGCCGGGGACAGGCTAAATGCACTTTGTTATACACTTAGTAAAAAAGAATATCTATACGGCGTTATCCGGAATATTTTTATATCCCTGTATTCTCATTGTTGTTATTATTATGTGAATATACGTATGTATATCGAAACATCGGTAAAGCTCCGGGTGTTTATCTATACTTTAAATATATAGGAATGAGAGACGAGTCAGGGAGGCGGGTAAACGAGAATTCTCCGTGTGACACCTGTTGCAATATATAATGGGGTATAGGTTGTGGCACATGTACATCAAGCCAAGCTTTAACCTCTATTTCATGTACATAGATATACAAATGAAATGATTTGTAAATACATGTATATGTGTACGAAGAAGGAAGCTTCTACTCCGATGCACTTTGCTTCTCGTAGCGCTTTTCCGACTTCTTTTTGATAATGAACGACCGCGGTCGTTCCGCATTTCTTTTTCCCTAACAATCGAGTTTCATTCTCTTTTACTTTATTTTTCATTTTCATTTACAAACTTACTTTTTGAGTTTTTTTAGCTTTCTTTCATCTTTTAATTCCATTTATCATTAAAATATGAAACAGCATAAACGTTAATTTTTATCATTTATCGTCAGGTGGGATGAACTTTTAAAGTTTTGTCATTTTGATCCTACATGTACGTGAATAAACGACATTGAGTTATCGACATTTCTGGTAAGAAGAAAGGATGACAATGGGACGGGTTACAGGTTGGCAAAAGCTCGATGTACATACATGCACGTTCGAGACGTCAATACGCGCGGGGAAATGAGCGCGTACACTCGGTTAGGCGCGATATCGCCTTTCACGCGCGCTCTCTTTGCGTGTTGAGAGAGCACGAAGAGATATATTGAAAGAGCTAGAACCGCGCAGCCAACTCCCTTTGGAGCTTGAAAAAGCCGCACCGGGAGGCTCTCAGGGTCACGGTCACTCCGTCCGCGAACGGAAAATACAGCCTCCAAGACTCGCGAACCGTCACAATGACAACGTGAGAGCTTCGTTAAGCTCGACTCGTTACTCGAAACTTTGACTCCTTTATTCTGGACACGTGTTGCCGTCGACGTATTCCCCCCCCCCCCCCCCCCCCCCCCCCCCCCCCTCTCTCTACTTGCCGCCCCTCCGCCTCTCCCTCGTAATCATGGATTATTCGATGTAAAGACCGGCTCATTGTTATTTCTGTATAAATGCTTGTCATACGGTGAAGCCTGTATTCATCAGTCGGTATTGATTCTCTTATAGAATTTCGTTTCAAATCGCAGGACACATCTTCGTAAGGAGATCCATACTTCTGATTCTAATCTGCGAATCTTTAATACATGTTTCTAATGAATAAAATTAATTGAAATGAATTTTTAAGCTTGCGCCTGGGGCATATCGATATTGCTGTGGCCACCCTGGATCTACGCCTGGCCGTATATCGAGGGTAAAAGAACTGTACCGGAGAACGAGTGTTACATCCAATTCATCGAAACTAATCATTACATCACATTCGGAACGGCGATCGCGGCTTTTTACGTCCCGGTGTCGGTTATGTGTTTTCTCTATTGGCAAATATGGCGAGAAACGGAGAAACGGAAGAAGGATTTGCCAAATTTGCAAGCAACCAACACGCAGGATGCGAGCAAACGCAGCAATTCAAGGTATTCCAGACAAATTTAAGATTATTCATACACGATTTCAAGCACTATCGTTCGAACGCATTATCGGCGAGAACACTCGCAATTACCTGAAGAGATATTCGCCTTACTGTCGTAGCGAAGAGGTCCTGGACGTCGAGGGTCCACGACGAGGACGCAGCGAGTCCAGCACCGGTGGCGATCACGTCAACTCGACTCATTCTGCCACTTCCTATCTCGACAAGCACTATCCAGATTACAGAAACGTCAGTCCAACATTTTTCAAGGGATACACTCGTTATCCTAAAATACCGATTCTATTAAATTTTAAATAATTTTTTCTTTTTTAAATTTTTTATATTTCTTTCGATAGCAAAAGCACAGACCGATGTCGTGGAACTCTCTCAAAATGTGGTGCATAGCGTGGTGGCACAGCGGTCGTGAGGACGAAGACGATGATGACGAAATCGGTACGGACATCAGCGTGAGAACGGGTCCGGGATACGATGAGACACTCACGCCGATTTCCATCGAGACGCCTTTTACGAGCGAGCAGCAACAGGACGCCTGTAGCAGGAGCCAAACCAGCGGAGAATTAGCCATAAGAAAACTTCCGATCGATGCGGTACTTGATTCCATATTAATTTATTCTCATATCTTTGAAATTTAAATGAAGCATGACTTTGGAATTCCGTTTTCTCAAAATATTTTGTTTCAGATTTTGAAAATGAAATGCATACCTAAATAGCTCGATATTGTCGGACTCCGATCGATGCAAGAAAATAACAGAAATTGTGAAATTTTTGTTTTTGCATTTCAGATATACACGATCGTGATAAAGGTACCGCCAAGCGAACCGCCGAGTATAACAATGTACCACGAGGACTTGATGATTGAGGAGAGTACGTCAGTGGCATCGCACAAGTCCCGACGTAGCTCGGAGATGCCGGATATACGAATACCGTTGAACGCAAAAGACGTGCAAGGAAAAAGTTTGCCATCGATGAGCAAAGCGAACGCCGTGAAGCCCCCACCGGTTAAGAAAAAGAAAAAAAAGACACAAGAAAAGAAAGCTGCCAAAACGTTGAGCGCCATTTTGGCCGCGTTCGTTATCACGTGGACGCCGTACAACATCCTCGTCCTTCTCAGGCCCCTTACAAAGGCCTGCGTTGTGACGATCCCCCAGGAACTTTGGTCATTTTTCTACTACCTTTGCTACATAAACAGCACCGTAAATCCGGTTTTGTACGCCCTGTGCAACACCACTTTCCGAAGGACCTACGTCAGGATCCTCAAGTGCAAGTGGCACAGTAGGGACCGCACAGCAAACAGGGGATATTGTCCGAAATGAACCAGCGTTATCGTTATTTCAGGATTATTGACTAAATGGTAAACGCAGAAGAAATTCTTCGGATTTTCCAAGATTCGTCTTCGGAACGAGAAACTTCTCCTTTCGTGAGAAACTGTACGAATTCGCGACAAAATTTTGACGCGAAAGGAGCAGTCCCCGAGATATTTCTCTCCTCGTGAGAAATTGTACGAATTTTTGACCGAAATTTCGTTATTCCAACGCAGCAACGGCATTCGCGAGATATGGAATTCTCGATCGGCGCGAAACCACGAGTACACTTTGTATCCCGTTTGATCCATGAGCATCAAAACGCGAAAGATTTCGTATTGATCGTTATTTCGACACAATTATTTCTTCTTTACACAACTATCATCTTTTTCATCGTTTTTCCAAACGGAAAACACGTAAATATTACATTTTTCTATACAAGGAAAAATACCATTTTCGTTACTTTCTTTAATGAACAATATGACACGAGTGTAAATCGTGTTGCCCAAAATGTTGATTTTTTTTTCTTATCCGGATACTCCAAATTGTATCTCGGTAAAAGTCGGAAGACGTAAAAGATACACGAAATAACTGCCATTAAAAAAACCAAAATAACACTTATTAAAGGATAAAGTGAGAAGAGGTCAGTTGGACGACTTTGATCGATTTCTATGCCAAAGATTTAGGCTGTACACAAACAAGATTTGAGCAACGACGAGTTTGTTCGAACAAGATGGAAATATAGGAAACACAGATTCTACAAGTAGTTAGTTACGAAAGGAAATTGTGGAAGATGTTGAGAAATTTGTGAACACAGCGCTGTCTTGTAAGATTGGCGAAGGACGATGAATAGCGAGAAATACGTCCTGGGGAATACGAGAAATTTTATTGTACATTGTAAGCCCGTAGCGAATGATATAAAAAAAGTTGTAAATGAATGTTTCTTAATGTTAAGAGGAAAGAAAAAAACACAAATACGAGGAAAAGAATTTGTGTCGAAGGCGTCAAGAAGTTGTATTATTAGACCAACAAATGATTTTAAAATAGTAAAGGATGATGATCGTCGAACGTTTTGACGAGAAAATAATTCGCGAGTTATAAACAAGAGGAAGAAAGTGGCTCTGGAGCCAAAGAATACGAAACATCGGAAAAAGTGAGGCAGTAATTTGCTTCGATACCGAATGACATTCTAACTATACGTGCCAAAAAAAAGCTTTAAAAGGGAGAAGAATACAAAAAAACGACGAAATCCGAACGATGGCACAGGATAAAAATTGTTTAAGTGAGCAATACGAGAAGATATTGATAAAGAATTGTAATAATCGAGGAAAAAGAGGAAAAAGCTCGAAGAAAATATTTAGTGCCGGTTTGTGGAGGAGAATGCTTTAAGGGTTTAAAAAACGCCCAAAAATCGAACGAAGTTACGTTTATTCCGAAATGAATAATATAACAATACAAATAACGATAAAGTAATTGTAATATTACATTTATAGCGATTCGAGGTAGAAAGCGACAAGGTTGTGTGGTAATTTAAGATGAATTGTGAACGAATTTTGGAAACGGACGGAAATCAGAGAGACAGAGACAAAGAGATGAAAAAAAAAATGTATAAAAAGAGAGCGATCGCTAAACTTTTTACACGAGTTCCTCCGCGGCTCTCGTGCACGGGTACGAAAAATTTGTTATTTAAAAAAAGAAACAAACAAAAAAATCATGGAGAGCTTTGTTCCGCAATTGTTGATGGGGTTCGCGCTCGAGTTCTTCGCTACTCGAGGAAAGAACGAAAGTCCGAAAGACAACGATAGCGGCATCGAGAGCGAAGAACTCGAATCCGAGACTTGCACGGATCGCCATCGTGAGCGGAGTCTCTTCTTTTTTTAGGATTATACGAACGAGCGATCGTACATACAAAAACAAATATTATTATAGTGAAGAAGAAAAAAGACGATGAAGGCGAGACGGGGTTTTCGCGCCTTCTCGCCCGCCAAACATTCCACGCACAAAAAAGACGCGCATACGAAACGAGTGATCGAAAAAAAAACATCTTAAAATGTAGACGAGGCTCAGCTCATCCGTCTCGTTCTTTCTTCTGCCCATATCTCTTCTCAAATCTCAGAAAATAATTGTACAAGCCAGAAAACACAAAATGATGGTGCTCGAGAGTGGATGAGCGAGTTGAAAAAAGTAAAAAAAAAACAGAAAACCAAAAAACAAATGAAGATCATAGAACGTATGACGTGCGACTTTTTTTAAACGTAGCTAATATATTGTAAACACCGATGTACTCAGTCTATGTTTATATACGTGTTTTATATTAATGATGACGAAGTGAAGAAAAAAGAGAAAACTATGAAACCAAAAAACAAGCAAACATAACAAACAAAAAACTTCCGAGGCATTGCGAGAATGAGATTCCAATTGTACGAACGACGTGAAGCTGAAGAAAAAGAGATAAGGGATTGAATAACGAAGACTATTTTTTTCTTTCTTTTTGACATATTGCCAACGAACGTTGATGTTTGCATCGTTAGAAATCAACGAATTTTGTTTCCTAGCGCCCTTTTCTCTTGAATATAAAAAATTTAATATTTTTGTCGCATTTCAACGATGCAAACTTCATGACCGTTGATAAACGGTCGCAAGATCGATGGCTGCAGAATCGGTGATTCGGAGAGGATAAGTGATCGAAAAGAAAAAATATTGTTCATCAGTGAAAGTTCCAGGTGGATTTTTTTGCTGGAGAGCGTGCCGACATCGAGTACCCAATTTATCAAATTTTCATTGTGTGAAATTCATAGCACGATATATAAAAAAAATATATATATATATATATATTCGGGACGTGGCAGAGAAGGGATGTACTCGATAAGAAAAAAAAGAGAAGAAGAAAAGAAACTAATGACGAGGTCCGCATATTTTTTCTCCCCAACTTTTTGAGATACTATTACAAACGTTGAATAAAAAACAGCCGCACAGATTCACGAACATTCACACACACATACATACACACACACACATTACCCAAACACATTAATACGACACAAATGGTTTTTTACCCTACTGTAATTAAAAATGCAAGTTAAGAAGATGACGATAATAAATGCTTTTTGACGAGTCATCCTTCGAAACGCGAGAGCATCATTGTTTCATCATAACGTCACTACGCGTTATTATGTACCATTATTTCCATTCGGAGAATGTGTAAAATCGAATTTTACAAATATATTTCAACATCTGGATCTCCAAACTTACCGGAAACGATTTTTGCTCACCAGGTTTCTTCGTGAAGGGTCAAGAAGAAGAAGAAGAAGAAAAAGAAGACGAGATTAAGTTTCAAGGCACTCGGTGATTTATTTTTTCATCTTTCTCGTTCATTTTTCGCTAACTACTCGTATAACAACGTTATTTTCAGAGTCCATTCTAAAGATTTGTCTAACTAAAATAAAAGATACAGATTTTACGCGGTTAGTCTCCGACGGGGAAATAAAATGTGCAATCAAGTATGCGATTTGATCCTATACGTAGTTTAGTACGAAATAAATCAAATTTGAAAATATACTTTCAAAAAAACGTATTTTCAAGCACATTTCGGAATCGTGAGACTCTCTACCAGGAAGGAATCAATCTTTCGGAGAATCCGCGTGATTTTTTCTCTTGGGCAATTGTAGGTTCATTGTAGGCTGTGAACCATTGTCTTGAGATTGGTTTCCAATTTTCCGGTTTTCCTGATTCCCCGAAGAAGAGTTCCGACAAATGATGACCTTGGAATTAGGCACGTGCTGCTCGCCAGTCGACCACTCGAAATTGAAAACCGGAACTTCGGAATGAAGTTCAGAGTCTGGTGTGTCGACCGGAGTCGTCGGTGTCGTGATGTAGGGGCTTAATTCTTGATGAACGACGTCCGGAACTCTCTGCAGCGCGTCCGACCATACCGGAGGACTCGAGGAGTTCCAGTGATGCTCGATGCTCGTGGTATCGGGATTTCCATCAATGAGACTCAGACTGGAACCGTGTTGTTTACTAAGACCTATTTGCTGATGGTGATGATGATGATGATGATGGTTCCTACGCTGGCCCGAATTTAAAGGAATTATCCGCGATTCGGCGCAACTTTCGCCAGCACCGCCGTAACCGACGTCCAGGTCTATGATGTTGTACTTATGAACCGGTGAACCGCCAGGATACTGACCAACATGACTGTACTGTATTATCGAGGATTTTCCACGATAACTCGGCGAGAGGCTCTCCTTAACCGGTTGCCCGTGATGTTCCTCGTGCTGCGAGTGATGATGATGATGGTGATGATAGTTTTTCGGACTGTAGCCTAGAGAATTTATGTGTTGGTAGAGATTTTTGGAGTTTTCGTGATCAGAGCTGTTTATCGACATGTCAACCGGCTCGATCTCGTCCTGGCTGTGTCTGACGGTTTCCCCACCATTTCCTGAACCGTACTCGCCGCTCTCTCCTCTTGCATCGTTTCGATGCTGATGTTGCGATAGTTGTATACTTTGAATGTGTTGATGATGATGATGATGATGATGTCGCGTTTCCTCGTGACTGCCGTACGACGGTGAGGATTCTTCAGTCTCGTGACCCATGAGACCGACCGAACGTACGCTGTACTCGTGATTCGTGTAGGTGTTGGTACTCGTCGGATTCTGCTGAGCCTGTTGGGACGACGAGCACAGACCGTACGTGAACTTGGACTGAGCCGAGTACTGGTATAGCCACGAACTCGACCTCATCACTTCCGCCTCCTTGTCACTGCGATGAAAATAAAAAATCATCTTACACATTGATCTATTCATCGTTTAAATTAAAGAGGTACGGTAATGTCCTAAAGTTGCGTAAACTCTCGCGATTACTTCTCTTTTACATCTTTATCATCCCCTTCCCTTCTTTTTCGAAAATTCTCATAGTTATGTATAGTACGAGCAGGGTGGTCATAAACTTAGATAGATAGTTATTGTTTTTTATTTTTGTAATGACTATGCATGTAGCTCCCAGATATTACCGCACTTGGATGACAAAAATATTTTCTTAATAACCTTAATACTTGATTTGTGCAAACGATTATCGGATGCTGGCATTCTTCGGAAGTCTCCTTGACTTGCAGAACGCAATGGATCCAAAACCATCTGCCGGAACGATTCTGAAGCCTGAGAAGAGCCGTACTCGTCCGCTCCTGATCGGACTGTATAACAGTTTGATGCTTGCAGTAGGCGGTTCTGATACACTCCCAGTGCAACAAATTGTACCAGGAGACACCAACGAGCTCAGATCTCGTATACTCCAGATGACTCTCAGCTCTTGATTAAAGGATACAAGATTAGATATTAATGATCAAACATCGATATCGAGGATGAATCTCGAATGAGCGCTGTTTACGTTTTGTCGATGTGAAGATATTTCATATCCATCGAGTGGATCGTCGTGAATATATTCGTCGCTCCTTGAACGACGCTCTCGCGAGTTTCCGGAAGCACGACCGGTGTGCAGGAAGCGAGGAAGACGGATTCGTTCCGATTGCAGAGAGGCACGAACGGCAGATAATGTCCTTCGACGAGCACAACCTGACAAATTATAAATTATCCTCTATCAGCCCAATATGCTGCTTCATTTCCGTTTCTCAAAATCGTGTATATAGAATATTCAAAGTGTATAAATGCATATTATATATTTTGGTGCTTTTGCATACCTTTTGATCGCCGAAGCGCAATTGCCTCCTGGAATTTCTCGAAACATTTATACGACAGAGAAACAATCGTCTCTCGTTCGGCATAGAGCTGTTCCGTGCTAGTTGATTCTGCACGACCATATGGTCTTGCTTGTCTATCACGTCATAAACGCTGTCTCCATGTATGAGTAAATCCTCCTGAAAGAAGATAAACGTCGATTATCCGACGAGGCGATATTTTTCTTTCTTCTCGAGATTATTTCGCTCGGGAAAACATTACCATGGAATGACCGAGATATTCGGCAGCGTTCTCCGATATGTACAACAGTTTGCCCTGCTGGGTCATCATCATGATAAATCCTGACATGGCCTGCAAGCAATGAAACATTTTCAGCTCAATAAAGTCTATCTCAGTGTATTCAATGTTTTACTTCCGCGGAGAGAATATATTAATTACTTTCGAAAATCCTATGTTGGGCGTGGGTATATTGCTCGAATCGGATGGATTGCTCTTGAGCGCTGAAACAGAGAAAACAAAATGCGATGAGGAATCGTTCTCACACGAGCTTCGAGCATTCCTGAAATCCAACAAGAATTTAAATTCGCCGGTAACGGACGGATAAAAAAGTGAAGAATCGGGTAGCCGCAATTCTTCCTTTTTTTCTTCGATCGTTCGAATTTTCGAGACCGGGCAACGTTGGTGGTTGAACCGGGAGCGATCGAGAGGTGGATAGGGGCAGAGAGCGAGACAAGAGGATAAACGAACAAGAAAAGAAGAGAGAGAGAGAGAGAAATCATTGTACACGGTTTCTCTCTTCTCATCGTCTTTTATTTCATTTTGTTCATGGGTCTGGTAGTGTTTGCATGGAACATACAAGCCGGTAACGTTCCTCGCGGGCTTCTCGGGATTTTCTCGAAGAATGCCTCTCCCGGTGCTGGTTGGCCCCCCCTGAGAAGAAGATATCTCGCTCTCTGTCCCTCTTTCTCTCTCTCTCTCTCTCTCTCTCTCGCTTACAGTTCGCCTCGGCGAAGAGGACGCGCACGGAGCAAGCGGACTCGCTTCGACTTTCGATGCGAGAGGGTTATGTAGCCGCGCATACTCGGGGGCGTACGGCATCGAAGAAAAGGGGATAAGAAGCGCAAGTATGCCGGAGCGGATACGCGAATCTCAGAAAGGGTAAAACTCGAGTGGGCATTTAAAAAACGTACACCGGGAGCGTCTCCTGACGGTGCTAGGAAATGGTTCAACTTTACTATATATTAGAGGCAAATATCCAAATTTTTATAAAAATCCTTATTCCCCTCAAGACTTATCTATTTTTAATATGAATTGTACGAAATCATTACGATTATGAAAATATTGATAACGATGTATGAACCGAGTTGAGACATCTTTTATTAAAAAGCTGCAGATGTGATAATGTTGAGACTGCAAAAAGAACAATGAAAAGTTGGGAAGAAAGTACGCATATTGTGTGCTATTACAGAGCTAATTCCTTTCGTCACCTCGATGGTGAAAGAGATTTTTGAAAAAATGTACGGTACGGTAAAAGCACGGGTGTACACATGTTCGATGAAAATAAGTTTGTTGTGAAAATAAAAATGTAGAGGTTTTTTTTAATGCTGCAAGGAGCGAGCCCTAGAAGAGAGAGAGATAGGTCGCGTTCGAGCGGTGCTGCCCTCCCCCGACGTTTCGATGCGCGATCGCGAGGCCGACCGTTGGCGGGCCAGCGAGAAGGGAGAGCGAATGTATCGCAGCGTAGGGGGAGTATGGGTTACAGGAGCGTGAGAGTGTTGTTGGAGAGGCCGAGAGGTCAGCGGATCACCCGGAACTCGCGCTTAGGACTCGGAGCCCAGAGGTTTGCGCTCTCGTGGCTGCCTTCTCTCCGCGCTCTCCCTCGCTCCCTGGCTCCCGCTCTGACGCTACACAACCGACTCGAGAGACCCGCAGATACCTATCCTTTTCCCTTTCGCGCTCCTTCGCCTTATTCTCGTGCACAACCTTTTCCTCCCCGAGCGCTCTTCTCTCCGCGCTTATTCTCTCTACTTGCGCCTCTCCGTATACCTCTCCCTACTTACCTACACACACATACGCTTACGTTCAAACACACACTTTACACTCTACCTTCAATTACAATGCCAACTTATGCCGGATCCCGATCGAAGAGACCCGCGGAAGCGGACCTAAACTGATCGCCGCGAATCCCTCTCCTCGCGCTTCTTTTTTATCCATACAAATTTTCATTCTCGAAAACCAAAAGTGGAAATGTGATTTGAGGAACGTTTTTTTCGATCGTCGTTCGAAATCTTTCGTCTCGTCGTCGATGACAAAAGTGCAAGTAATAGCGACCGATAAAGCCGATTACGAAGAAAGGATACCATGCGAGAATAAGCGCTGTGTATTTTGCCAAGTGTCGTTATATATATAATGTGTACATTATTGTTTGCGTGTACTAGACGTTGAACTTGTTGAACTCCGGAGAGGAGAGCTCCACGGTTGCCGGGAGGTCCCCGAGTTTCGAATCTCTCATTCTACCTCGGTCATCTTTCTCTCTTTCTCTCTCTCTCTCGCTCTTTATATTCTCTTGGCAAGACCGGCAGTGGAATGCCTGTAATTTCAAAGTACAAGCCGAGAGAGAACGGACAGGACTGCAACAGCTCATACCGCGACTCGCTATATACAGATCGTGTCCTTTTTTTCCCTCCCTCACCCTCTCTCTCTCTCTCTCGCTCCCTCTCGGTCTCGCGATCTCCGCTAGAGACGACAGAGCAACTATGGAAATGACGACGATGATGATTCCTCTTTATTCGCTGTATAAGAGAATTGAAGGTTGATGCGAATAGAGTTGCGCCGCGATTTGTCGAATTTTCGAGAATGCCTCGTCCTACCTCAAGCATTCGAAACATCCCGACGATTACGCGAGAACGAAAATAAAAAGAAAGGAAAAAAAAGATTAAAAAGAGTACCCGCGTAATTATTGCCCAAAGGTTAAATTGCATCGCGTTTTCTTGCTCGCTTTGTCGGGAGAGTGTCGCACCTAGGGGAGAAAACAGCCATCAGAAACTTACAAAGGGCACTAAAATTAGGAAGAGTGCTCGCAGCCGTGAATTCGAGGGTTGAAGGATGCTTCGAGAAAAATGCAGCCTCGAGGTGTATACAAACACGTATGCACGGACGCCCCTAATGAGAGGCTCCGGCGGACGAATTAGAAAGCTTACGAGTGTGACACTCGTCGGTAATGCGCGTACACGCGTACGAGGCGTTCCAGCGCAATCAGCATCAACCCTTCTCCGATGGCGATGTTACTTTTATTTAGATCTCTCTCTATTTTTTCTAGAAAAAAAAACACTACGAGTCAATGGCGATGGAAGTTTTTTTACCGAAAATACTGCGAGCTCTGATCGCGACATTATTACGACTCTCTGACGAAAAATACTACGAGCCAATCGCGACATTATACTTTTCGGACGAAAACGGTACAAAAAGCTCACTCTTTGGAGTCACTCCGACTCGAAATAACCTCTATATGCGAGTACAAAGCGTATATAGCTGTACCAGGTACAATTACACGGAGCGTCATTCTGATCTGTGGCATAATTGCGTACTCTTGTGACTCGCTGGGGGTACTTTCAGAGAGTAAGAGAGAGAGAGAGAGTACTCTAGCGGTATGACAGCAGTCGAGGATCACATCCGCCCACTCCCGGTGCTGATGTTGTGGACTCGAGTGAAAAGTGGAGGACGCTTCGCGGTCTCTCGTTGCAATTCTTTCTCTCCCTTTCTCTCTCTCTCTCTCTTTCATATTCTTAGCGCGCGCGGGACTCTGTGGCGCTGATTGAGGAAAAGAAGAAAGAGAAGAGAGAGAGAGAAGGAGAGAAAAAAAGGATGAAAAGAGAACAAAAGACGAAAAACAGAAAAAGAGCGGGAAAGGTGGCGACAGTTGAGTCCGCGCACGGCAAGTGCCAGCAACGGAAAGGGTGCAAAGTGCTCTCTGCGAATGGCCCACCGTTCTCTCTTTCTCATTTAAACTCTCGCTACTTTGATTCTCATTTCTTGAAAATTTCGTCATTTTTTAAGCTTCTTATATTTTGTTCAAGATTATACGACAGCGCGAATGTCTCTAGGTACAATTTTATTTGAATTGGATTGAAATTCAAATGAATTTTTTATAGAAACGCGTAAAAAATGAAAGAAAATCCGAGAGTAGGATAGTTACCTTGCTGAAAATAATTAGCCTTGCGTAGAAAAACACAGACCAGTGCCATAAGCTGCAACTGCGACAATCTCTGTCTCGTTGACGGTGGCAGCGGCAGTAGATCACGTAAATTCGCTATTTCGGCGTTTATCAGGTCCCTTCGTAATTTGCTCGCACCTTTCGTTGATTTGCTCGCATCTATCCTTGAAGAACACAAGAGTGAGCGTGTTATCGAGGGTACATTTTTCATTTCGCAATTTTTTACGCGCACTCATATCGCTTCTTATTCTGACACATCGAGCACAGTGACGCGGCAAAACTTTCTTTCTCCTCTTTGATTTGGCACTACGCTCATTTCTTCATTCTTTCACCACCGAGCACTACGGTGACACGACATACAATATCACAGTGAAAATATCATAGAGAAATAAATAATCGTTGAAAGTTCTTTAAAAGCGTGTTTGATTTGATGTAAGATATATATTTCGTCAATGATATTTTTTGGGTGGTTTGTCGGCGTTTTCGTCTGTTTTTGAACGATAATACCGGTTATGGGACCGAGCACAACTTACCGATTGAACATATTTCGATGACACCGCGTGGAACATTAGCGATCGATGGCCGAACAGAACAGGGCTGTGCTCGTACATCCGGGTTGGCAGGTTCTCGCGAAACTGCAGCTGCAATCTAACATCCGGGTCATAACGCGCTACTAACACTGAACACGTGGATACTCCGTTGCCCGTTTGCGAGAGGTCCTCTCCCCTCTCCATTTCTTCTCCTTCTTATCCTTACCTCTTCTCTCCCACTATGTTGTTCTACCGGCATTCGACCGACGTTCTTTTCGCTCTTTTCCTCTATCTCCAACTCTCCCATCTCTTCTCATCCTTATACTTTACCTTCTTCTTCTTCTTCTTCTTCTTCTTCTTCTTCTTCTTCTTCTTCTGCTACCTTCGAAACGTTCTTCGCTTCTATTTCTTCTCCATTCTTTTATCGTGTCCAATCTCTCTTTCTGTCTCTCTCTCTCTTCCTTTGTCGAATTTTCTCAACACGCCACTTTCCCCCTTCAAAATCGTTCTTTCACCGTACTTATATATTTATCCTGTGTACAAACGTACGAAAGATCTCGAATCGATATAACTCTTTAGTGCTCCTGTGCATTTCGCTATTACGGGTACCGAAAGTATCGACATGTATTCTCTTCTCCGAAGCGCTTTTCGCGTATTTATGCAGAACCTTTCATCCGAATTGAAATTTCCATTTTTGGCCTCTAATTTCGGCAACCACATTTTATTTCTTCATACTATTCAATTAATATATATTGTTACTTATTATTATGGTATCCTTATTAAACCACAAAATAAGCCCAAAAAACTGTGAGCGATCGATGTGTTTCAGAATGATTTCATTATTTTACTTCGAGCTCGTATCTCTTCACCAAAACAAAATCGTTCTAACGCTGGTATTCGAATTTCACAATGATTCTATACAAAAAACATTTTGTTGCTCCGATGTATCATTTGGAACAGTCTCAACTACATAAGAAAAAGTGATCCTGATTTTATTCTTTCCATCAAATCCATTTTCTCCCAACACCACGTTAATAATTATTAACAACAATTTTGTTGTTCTACTATTTCGATTTTCATTACTTTTCGAATTATTTGATGTATTTTGTTATCCATCTTTCTACACATCAGCAATGTCTCTTTAATTTTCCAGTGTCTATGTACCTTCCAGAGTCATCCGAGCGAAATTTACTAACAATAAGTTCATAGATTCTCACTTTACCTATATAGGTACACGAGTGCACACTATACTACTTCTTCAACCTTACCCTTTCACTCGTTGCATACTATTTTTCATTCGGATAGCTCACAATGTCCCAATCCTAGGTTCTATATTATTCTTCGTCACACGCTTCCTTTTCTACTTATTCCTCTCTCTCTCTCTCTTTATTTCTTGCTCTACCTTCATCTCTTATCTCTCTTTCATTCTTTTTTCTTCTCGAACATCTTTTCTCACTCTCTCGTTCAAGCCTCGCGTTGCTAGCGAAATCCATGGGATAGCGCTCCCTACCCCTCCATTTTGCTATTTTCCCACCGATACCCGGTAGACACGGAGCTCCCCCGCTTGTCGCGAGTCGCTCGGCTTTCGTATCGACGCCTCGACCGATCTTCGCACTATCGCACTAATGCGCCGCATCAACGCAGCGTTCGTCCTCGATTGAGAGCTCAAGCGCGTGTTCAGGGCTCTTTGATCCTATCGTAAACGACGATACGTTTTATAAAGTAGATTCTTCCGTTAACTTCCCTGGATTGACCATAAATTTCGTTATTTTTGCACTTTTGACAAAAATTCATGTTTCAAAAATATTGATATTTAAAAAAAATGTAAACAGTTTAGATTGAGAAAGTTGAAAAAATGTTTTAAAATGTTATCAGGAATTTATGAAATTTATACCTAGACGATATAAACGAGATGGTAATAATTTTCTTGGATTGAAAATATCTGTACTTAGAGGATGCGCCGCTTTATTCCACTGTTGAAATTAAATGCCAGGAGATAGTGCCAGTTTCCACGGTTAAAAGCGCCGGCTCGAATACGGAACTATTCTACTTCGAATGGGTTATAAATGTTTTTGTTTGTTGGTAGGTAAAGTAGATTTTTATTTATCGAAATGTACCCCGCGCATTGTTGTAGGTGGCGTCTGTCGGTATGTTCCAAAGTAGATTTTCAATTTGGAAGGTTTCTAATTTTAACATCAGATGTCGCGTGCTCTCGAGTAAAAGTTTCATATTATTATTGTTATCATTATTGAGACGCGAGACCGCTGCAAGGCTTCTTAGCAATTCCGTGGCGCGGCGCGCGAGATTTCGTTCCTTTTCCTTCCATGATGGCGGTGAGTGTACGTCTGTTATTCGCATGATGATTCGATAAATCCGTCAATATCTCACGAATCCTGCGCGAATATACGAATTAAATCTTACTAGAGTGATATATGGTTCATAATTTATTGCAACGTTGTGTTCTTTGCGAACTTTCGTGTCGCCAAATATTTGAATTTTCGTCATAAAGTGACAGGTGTAACACACGCAATTCACGCGCTCGTATCCTCAACGTGGACAATGTTGTCCCTTCGATATATAACATTACTTTAAAAAATATGAAATGTGCAATTGGTAGGAATGAAAAATGTAGAAAAAAGTTGTTGACGCTTTGGAAATGTTTTGCAGGACGCAAAGCCGGCACCCGTGAAGAAACCCGCAAAAAAGGTGGAGAAAAAGGTTAGGAAGGAGCCGAAAGACAACTCCAAAAATGTGATGCGCGAGGTTCGCATCCGGAAACTCTGCCTGAACATTTGCGTCGGAGAATCCGGTGACAGACTTACCAGAGCTGCCAAAGTTTTGGAACAGTTGACGGGTCAACAGCCTGTTTTCTCCAAGGCTCGTTATACCGTTCGATCCTTCGGTATCAGACGTAACGAAAAAATTGCCGTACACTGCACAGTTCGAGGAGCCAAAGCTGAGGAGATCCTTGAACGTGGTCTCAAGGTAAATAATATAATTCGTATAATTCGCAGACTGTAGTACGAATCATTAAGTACACTTCATTATTCCGAAACATAACTTTTCAGGTTCGTGAGTACGAGTTACGCAAAGAAAACTTCTCGGGTACTGGAAACTTTGGTTTTGGTATCCAGGAACACATTGATTTGGGAATCAAGTATGATCCCAGCATCGGTATCTACGGTCTTGACTTCTATGTTGTTCTTGGACGACCTGGTGAGTGAAATTCTAATATATTTCGATAGTGCACAAGTACTGGTATTGTAGAGGCAGTCGCGAATCGACAATTTCTACAGTTCTGATTGGAACAAATGTGCTAGATTAAAAGCTTTTTATTTGCAACACTCACCCACTTCTTCTTACTGGATGTGTTACTCAATGGAAGCAACAATTGAATGTTTTTTAAAATTTTCTGAGATTGTCAAGAGAATATTTATGTTGTTTTTGAAGATTCAGTCTTTGATCGTTCTTTACATCACTTTCTAATATTTTTGATTTTATTATTTTCAGGATTCAATGTAGCCCACAGAAGAAGAAAGACTGGCAAGGTTGGCTTCCAACATAGGCTGACGAAAGAAGATGCCATGAAATGGTTCCAACAGAAATACGATGGTATCATCCTCGCTGGCAAGAAGTAATTCGTTCGCTCTGTATTTCACTATTGACTTAAATAAAAAACAAAAAAAATCACAAAAAGTAATATTTTACTTTAAAAAGTTTCGATGATATTTATACTTTATTTCACAAGATTTACAATCGTGTCTCGATAAACACGATGGGTACATCGAGAGTGAGCAGTGACAAATATAAAAAGCCCCATGAGCTATTGAGTTAAATTGTGTGCAGGCCGAAATGAAATGCAGTCTTTATTGCACTCGAGCGGAACCACGACGAAATATCCTTCGATCACATCGAAGCTTACCTCTTGGAAAAAATATTTATAAAAGCTTTAGCTCTAAGAATTTTAATAAAAATGCTCTAATTTTATTTAATATTTCACAAATAATTTTTGAGACGAAATGAGACGTCTCACAGCGAGGAACTCTCATCACTAGAATCAAAAATCGATAAAACTACCAACTCAAAAATTCTCGTGCTATACGTATTTAATATGATTGCCAAAAATCCGCGAGCGTATCTAGAAAATTGGATCAATTTCTCTATTAATTATATTCTATGATATAAGTATGGACTAATAAAAGGAAGGTCTTAAACTCGTTCAAATTCATTTTAATCATTAGCGTATCGTTCTCGGGGACGTTCCGCAAAGGAAAGGAAAATGGTCATCTATACACAAGATAAAAGAATTATACTTTTTTTTAAAGGCAAGATATCCTTCAGTCTCCACGGTACTTTATGCTCTCATTTTTACCCTCATCGGTACGCGTATCACCGTTCCATCAAGTTTATACACATTTCCGATATTAATATAATATATATATATATGTATATATAACAATGTACAATGTATATAAATAATATTTTAATAAGTCTGTAGGGTATTAGGGAGGCTCAAAGGGTCATTCGATGACCTTTACTCTTTATCACTTTACCAGTCATTCAATGACTCAATTTTTACCATTGTTTTCCGCATTGTATAATAGGAACTAAAGCGGTAATACGGATAAATAAGGGTTTTATCGCATGATTTAGGATGCAGGACGGCAAGGGAAAAAACTTCCACACAACTTCTTTGATAATAATTGATAAGGCATTCGTATCCCAAAACCTTGATAATATTTGCGCTTTGATTGCGCCTTTCTCCAGGCTACGTCGTGAGTAATAATATCAATAAATGAGTGCTGAGTTTTTGTTGCACAGGAATAGCAGGAAAATTACTTTTTTGCAGGATTGAGAGATTTGATACAGAGAATCTTTTTTAAATTTGAATTTAAATATTCTCTGACTCAGACCTCGCGAACAAAAATGAAGCTTGATGAAATGAAGAAAAAACGTGCGTCGATAGAAAAATTAGTTGCAGAAGAGAAATTATATTGAAAATAAAGAAACAAATTTCGTCAGCTTAGATCGTAAAAGAATACAGTCGTTAAGTGCAGACGAACACAGATATTTTTTCCAGTGACATGCAAATATTAAAAATTTGAAAACAGTAAGGAAGAGAAAATTAATATTGGAAACATCTTCGAATTGATTTCGAAATACTATTCTAAACTCAGCACCCAACTTTTTGGCGTAAAAAGTGTCTAGATAAAGTTCGATTGAAAAAAATGAAATGTTTCATCATTCTCAGGTCGACTCTCGGTTATTTCCTCATTGAACCATAGATCCTGTCGATGTTGAGCTTCTCGTTGTCAGTAAAGCCAAGAATACTCTCGATGGCATTCAGGTGACCGTGATGATTTTCCTTGTCAGTGAGAAAATAGTATATTGCTGATTTGAGAAATTGCAGGGTTATTTCAGGATCCAGGGCGCCTTGACGGTTCCGGGACTCGACGATTCGTCGATACATTGCCTATAGCGAGGAACAGACAGAAACAAATTTCAGCAAATATTAATTTTGTTTTTCAAATAAAAAAATTTAAACACTCATTATTTGCTTGATGAGGGACCGTGCTTTTGTCCGAAATCCTATTTACATTCATTTTTTTTACAATTACCCAAAAAAATAAAAATGTGACATATCTAAACATCGACGAAATTAATAGTAAGAGGCGGTGTGTTTTTTCTCACTGCTTATCACTTTTTGGTTTTTGTAAAAAAAGCGCGTGCGTGATGATTCGTCAAATGAAAAAGAGGCTGTTTCTTCCAAGTTTATGATGAAATAATAAATATACAACAGCTACGCAGATTTTATGTGCAACGAAAATATTTTGTATTCATGCCGTTATACGTTTCAATTTGATGAACTGAAAGAGTGAAGATCTGAAAATTGGAGTGAAAATTTTATCATTCGAAGTGATAGATCGTGCTGCTGCTCTCTTTCTCCCAAATTTAGAATCAGAAAAAAGCAATGTATAGTAAATAATACATTCAAATGATCGTGCAACACCCTCTAAACGACAAGAAATCCACTCTGGAGAGGTAACAATTGTAAATAAAAAAATAACAAAAATGCAACGACGGCGACGACGAGGGCGCGCAAATTTCACGACGTCGCGGCGATCAGGGAATACAGACCTTGCGTGTGGCAAGAACCCAGAGAGAAACAGCCTCCTGAGCACTTAACAAATATTGGCTACGACCTGCTGAAATGTGAAGTTCGGACAAGTGGCTTGTACCCTGCAATTTAAGCGACGACCAAAAAAAAAGGAAAAAAAAGTTTGACATTGTTAGTACATTGCTATGGAAGAACCGGACTGGATAGAGAGACAAATATATGGATTATTCCGGATCTGTGTTAATCGATAAAGTAACAAAGTTTTAATCTTAAATAGTGAAATGACTTAATTCAAGCTGGCGAGAAGAGAGACAAAAACACACAGTGGTAAAATTTTGTTACGTGAAAATGAATTATGTGACTGTGAGAAAAGCCAGCTGTTAAAAAATTCTCTTTATCGCGATGCGTGACTCCTGTGCAAGTTTATTTATTCACTAATTGCAAACCGAGAATGAAAGAGCGCTCTCGACAGTGCGATGCTTGATACTCCGTGAACGGTCTGCCTATTCGAAGGAAAACTGAGAAATCAGACGGGTGATGTGACAAATCCTTTTGGATAGTACTTCTCACCTTAACGTTTTCGAGTTCCGCCTGCGTCACGTTCAGTTGCTGGAGCACCTCTGCCATGGTCACTTTCGGAGGAGTTTGATTAGCTTGCTCGTAAACCTTTGCAAATGCAAAAAATAATATATATTCTTAAAATATTCTACAAAATATTGAATAATATGTATAGGTAGGAAATATACAATATGTGTCTTAAATTACGAAGAAAAAGGATGGAACGATGAAAGAGATTCTCGGCGAAGAGGCTAAATGTGTCAAGAGTTCCCAGAGAAATTGAAGAAGCGCATTTAGGCGAAAAATCAATAGAATCTAAGCAACGCGAGAATAAATTTGCCAAGGGCTTATCGATGAGTTCGTACCTTGTCGGCCGCCTCGAGTCGTGCAGCTTCCTGACCCTTCGTATACATTTTCAGATACATTTGTTTGTTCCTCTCTTCCTGTTCCTCCAGTATCGTTTTCTGCTCGGCGAGTTGTGCCTTCGTCGCTTCGAGCTCGACTTCGAGCTCGCGCGCTCTTGCCTCAGCCGCATCCATGGACGGACGAACCTCGCAGTAGCGAGTGTTTAAATCAGACAATTGATTGAGCAAGCTCTCAACCTTGTCGTTGTGCTTTTGCTTCAAATCTTGTATCTCCCCGACGTGCCGGTTCTGCATTTCCAGCATGGTTCGCTCGTAAAGATCAACGAGTCTCTGGCGTTCCTCCGCGGACGTTGCCTCGCTCTGGATGTTCATCGAAGGCGATTTTACCGGTGTTACATTTTCAGAAGACGTTTTATCGCGTCCTAAAGAAACTCTTTCATCAGTCCCGACCGAACTTCTCTCGTTCGTCGGTAAACTGATCGAGTCCTTCGAGTGAATCGACTCGTTGTCGAAATGTCCCGAATCCGCGAGTGAACTTGGCAGTTCTCCACCTACTCTTTTCTCAGGCGTCGCCGGACTCTGGACGTTCGAGGACTCGAAACCGCTCTCCTCGGGTAAATCCTTTATCGGCGATTCCGGAGAAAAGGGATTTGCTTCTCGTACAGTCAACGCGTCGCTGCTGTCGGTACGATCGTCAGGGCTGTTCAACGATGCTTTGTATAACCGCAGCTCGACAACCTCCTTCGTGAGTTTCAAGATCTCGCGGTCCTTCTCCTCGATCTCTTTCCTCGCCTCACTCAGTAGACTCTGCAAAATTTAATTGCTCTTAGCATTGATTCAACGTCACAACGATACATCATCATTTCACAAATTTTTGCCCATCGTTTTTTTTCATTCAATAAATTTTAGATAATTTTAAATAAAATATTCAAACCTGGAATTTCCTAACTTGTCTGGCGGCTCTCTGAGTCGGAGTGAGATACTGTTCGGTATCTCCGTTGTGATTTGAACAATGTACGACGTATTTTCGCGATCGCCCGGACCAGGTAGTCCCGTTGAGGGCGAAGTGCGCGTGGTCACAGGCGCTCGCTGTGCTGCACGCGCTCCCATAACTCTTGACGCTTTCGACATCACTGTCGTCGATGTGCTGCGTCGAGCTCGAGCAGTTTGCGCCTGAGGCCGCGTGTGCAGGACGCGGCCTTGCCGGAGTCAGTGACAGGCTCTAAAACACAAATAATAATGTAAATTTTCAGAAATAAAAATTTAACAAGATACGATAAAATTTCAGTAATGTGGATCTCACCGATCAAATTAAATGTAATGAAAGAAAAGTTCACACAAAAGGAAATTTCTCATTTTATAAAATTACGTCAAATATCGGTAATAGCACTTTATCACGAGTTTACACTTCGTCAACGGCAGTACCTTGGCGTAATACATACCCGACCTGATTGATTTGAAAAATTAAGGAAATTGGTCTATCGATGAAATTTCAACGCACTCCGAAAAAAATCATAAAAATATTGCACACTTGTCTTCTCAAGAATGCTCAAAAGAGCATGTTTTCCATTTTAATTTAAAAGTATATTAATTTTGTATGCACTTCTCTTGCATATTCAAACACAGCGTTCTGAGTGGCGAAGTCCGATAAAGTCAATCCAGCGTAACTCTTTGACCTCACTGATCATTTTCAACCTACATGCGACAAATTTCTGTCCCATTTGTCCTAAGAACGGCTGTATTTTTTTAAATTCTCCCATCAATTTCATTATTCAATCTAATTAATGGAAACGAGTGAAAAAATTCAATCTCGAAAAGAATGAATACGAATGCATTTCTCTACACTGAAGATACCGAAGAGACGATAATTAACGAGGAGATAAAATAAAAAGAAGCAAGAAAGACTCACCGACGGACAACTGCGCGAGTTTCTTTCGACTTGTGGAACGACGCAACGACGTGGACTCGACATTTGAACGATCGAGTCTCGTTGAAGCGAATTCCATGAATACGGTCTTTTAAATTAAATTGACCTAAAACTACGCGATTTTATCTATCGATGGAAAAATACAGTCTCAAAGATATTTTATTTCGTTGAACTTTTTTTTAATTGCGGAATTGACGATTTGTTTTTATTTTTTGATAACCGGACGGAAAATTTTGGGCGGAAAATGAAAATCTCGAGCGGAGGGTACGGAACTTGCGTAAACACTGAGAGGCTTCTACTCGGTGAAGAATCGCGCTCGAATCCTCCCCCGGAAAATGTTGCCACCCCTTGGATCACCGTACAGTGATTGCTCGGGAGGAAGAGTGAGGAGGAAAATAGGGGACCCCCCTGCGAGGGACAAGGAGAGATCGCTTACACAACTGACGGACTGAACGAACGAGTCTGCGCCGACGCGACACCGTACGTCGTTCTTGCGAAAGGTCAGGGAGCTCTTCCTTCTCTCTTTTTCATCGCTTTTTTCCGTATACTTCAAATTTGATTCAATTACGATTTTCAAAAATAATAAAACATTATTTTACAAATTTTATGTTATTCATCGTTTCCGTCTCGGATCCATCAACTAGAAAAATATATTTTTACACAACAAAAAATTGGAAATAAACTTGATTTTCCGACACCAAAAAGTATTTGAATAGAAGAAATTGTACTCGAGCGACTACCTTCTTATTTATCAATAATATTTCAACAAAATATTTCCCAGCGATTATTTCTTGACACAATAGTAAAAATATAAAATAATCGAAAAATATCTGTGATAAATAAATAATGCAACCTGAAGCGTAACAGAACAAGAGATTAAATTATTATTCATGAATTTGTTTTCATATTTGCTTATTAAGGTTGTTTGCAAGCAAATTGAAAGAAATGAAAAAAAATTGAAATTTTTACAGTCGATAGTCGAACAGTTAAACTAGGTCTGTGTAAAATTTCAAG